>JADMLL010000011.1:10161216-10230995 GCA_016920875.1 Columbicola columbae
GCCTGGTCGTAGAAAAACCTTCGAACCCCCTGTGGTTGTGACCTTTCGTCGTCAGTCGTCATACCTTTCAATAACCTTTCCCGAAACAATTTTTATCGATTTCCGTTCCGACTGTCACGTTTCGATCTGGTCTAATTGTTTTTTCTTCCACTTCCTCCGAGTCTAGGTTCTGTTTACTCGACACAGGTATGTCGCCTTCCCTCCACTTCGCTTACTATCGAAATGACCTTGTTGTGTTAAGGAAGTTTGAAGTTGTAAGATAGGCTAATCTATTTGGGACAAAATGTATTTGAGGTTGTTAGCCAAAATCTGGACTAAGTAGATGAGTTAGTTCAATAGTACAGATAGCCCAGTCAAGAAGAAGCAAGGTACATAACACTTTTAGTAGAAGAATCAGATGTATTCAGAGGGGTTAGAGAGAGGCTTTTGCCGTCAAAAGTTGAAGGTAGGGCGGAACCTTAGGAACCTGAAGGTATACAGGAGGAGGAGGAGGAGGAAGGGGTGGGAGGAATGATGTTCGAGACGCCTAATCACACCTGAGATGGTTACACGACACTTGTTAACACATATTCGTCATCTCGAGTCCAATGATTAATTAGTCGTTTTGCTTTAATTAGATTTTAATTGAGCGCTGAAGGTGGGCCTTGATCCTTCTCCGAATACGCTAACTTCCAACTATCATCCCGGGAACGATACTACCCATCCCATCGTCCTTTTTAAGGACAGCATTTTCAGCAAGCCCGCTAAGCAAAAATTCTCTCGACCAATCACCTGACTGATTTGCATTTACAACACTCTGTAGCTATCTACCTTTAACAAGCCTGATACCTTACTGTACCTGTGTCGGTACATTGGTTTTTGTAATTCGAAAGCCATTTTTGATCCCCCTTGTTTTAAATTTGACCTGTTCCAACTGACAGAGATTTGAATCTTGTAAATCATCTACCAACTGTCTGCACACCACCTATTCAAGGGTGTCCTTAGAATATGAGAAGGTTAGTGTCTTCGAGAAACCATAATAAAGTAGTCAAAATTCCTCACAAAAATTTGACGAAGTTCTGTATATATGTGTAGATTTAGTGTATACACAAGTTTATAATATATCATATTGACCATATATACTTATAGTATCCGAGTATATTTGAAAATTATATTCAAAAACTATAAGTTATACTGACAACAGATGAGTTATGCTTGGTTTGTTACATGTCCGTGAATATAAAAATATTATAGCGTTACAGAATGCGTGAACTATAATATAATAGTTGCATATTGCAGGATAGCTATATTGAACTATTGTCTACTCTTGTTGTGCTGTATAATTTAATAAGTCATGGAGTCTGGAGGATTGATTGCTGAATTTTAAACCCTCGTTCGCCATTTTTGATAAAAATATAAACAAAGGAAAGCGATCATGCCATTCCCTCCCACCGCCTTCCTCTAAAACAAGATTCCGTTATCACCAAAACCAAAAACCCAAGTCCTCGAGTGAATCCCCACGAACAGAACAAAAGTCAATTTTTTCCCTCCTCCCCTTGATCCGGCACTGAACCTTGATCGTTATAACAAAAAACATTTTGGTATTGTTTCAAGGCTGTGAGAGGGAAATCGTGGCAGGAGAATCCTCAAAATGCCGAAACTAATTTCCAATTAAACCGAATTGAAGTGGCGACCGCACGATTGGTTCGGGTGTTGGGTTCTGGTCCGAGGAGGAGGAGAAGGAGAAGATGTGAGGTCACGTGACTCGGGGCCCTATTATCCGGAAATCGAATCGAAGGGGTTTTTCCCCTCGAACGATTAATCATTGTCGAGATGTTTTCTTTCGACTTTTTCCTTCGAGGTTTTCGGCGTCCATCTTTCGAGGCGGAACGGATTTTCGGAGTCGTTTAGGTTCTTCCCCGCAATGTAATCGTCTGTGTGGTCAGGGGTTTGTCGTTTTTTCCTCGTGGACGCGTGTTTTCTTTTTGCCTCTTTGCCCCCACAACCTCCGAAACTTTCCAAATGTTTTGTAGGTTTTGTTAATGACTCTTTAACCGACTTGTGAAAATGAAAACAATCGTAAACAAATACTCGAAAGGGAAAGAAAAGAAAGAGTGAAGAGGTGAACTTTCTTTTGCTCGAAGCGTCGTGATAGCCCTCTCCAAGTCGAAAACCTGAAAGCAACCTCGATGGAACACTGTTTTGTACTTCGATCTCGCAAACGGATACCCGTCCTGACGAAAAGAACAGACAGGAATGCTGCACATCCGGTTAACACTCACTACCTGATTGTTTATCTACTGTTAAAGAACACGATCGGAAATCTAGTCCCTGATGTCACGTGTCAGGTGATTACGGTGGACAGTTGGTCCTAACATGAGTCATAGATCGTAAAAAAGATGTCGGAGGTTGGTTTAGAATGAGACAAGGTTTCTGTCACCTGGAAGAAGGTTGGGTTTACTGAGTCGATAACAGTCGGGAAGCGGATGTGAAAAATACCTGGAAGAGTGGTGGGTGGGAGGGAGGGAGGAAACGTGCCGAAGCAGAAAAGCTCAAAAGAGAACCTGCACTTGAATGTTGAACCTGTTATTAGACGTCGAACACGAATTGCCTGAATCCGAGAATACTCGCGTAACTCTTTTGTTTAAACGTTTTGTTAGGGAAACGGTTGCTTGGAGTTGAGGCTACAAAGTCCAACTTCTGGTTTTACCTTCTCTCTCTTCCTCTCTCTGTATCTGTCTGTCTTTCTATGTATCTGAGTCATGGTTTTAGGTTTTTGGACACGATTAGGTTATTGGTTGGATAGGTTGACTGTGGGAGTTAGTTCTGCTGCTGCTGTTTCACTCTCTCTCTGAACTTCTTTTCCTTCTGTTCCTCCCTGTTCTCTTTATGATCCCGATTATTCCTTCTCTCTTCTCCCTATTTTTCCTTTTCTTTTTATCTCTTTCCTTTTTGTCCTGACTTCTTTCTTTTCTTCTGTTTCTATTCTTTCTGTTCCTCTCTCTCTTTTTTTTTTTCAGAAATTTTCCTGAATTTTCTCCTCTTTATTCGACGCCTCTTCATTTTCCTTTAGATTTGTCTATCTTTTACTCTTCTCCTCTCTTTGTCCGAGCTTTTCTTATTTTAGAGATTATTTCTTCAGGTCTATTTTTCTCCCTTCTTTAGTTCTTCCTTCCTTTTCTCCGTCTTCTTTTTCATTCTTTTTGACTTTCTTTATTTTCTGTTCTTTTCTTCTTTTTCTTTTTCTTTCTTTATTTGTTCCGTCTCTCTTTGTAACTTGCCTTTCCTCCACTCTCTCTTCTCTTTGCTTTTCTTCTCTCTTTCCTTTTTCATTATCTCTCTTCCTCTATGTATACCTTGCATTTCCTAGAAGACAGCTATAATTCTAAGCGATTTTGGCGGTTTTTCAGTCAGATTCCATTCCTTCCATGTCAATTTACTTTAGCAACAGCAGAGCCCGCAAAACGTTAACCATAACAGAGACCAAAACGGTGGAATGTTTCAATAACAAAATGGCGTTCGTATCAGTTCTAAAATAAACAAACGCGTTGAGAGTTTATTTATCGGCGTAAAATCCTTTCCCCCCAAAACCGGAAATGCAGTTTGTTAATTACCTCAAACAAACGAGGAAATTGACATAACTCCATCCCGATAAGGCAAAAATGAGTTTTCGATTTTTACACGGTTCACGTCCGAGTATATTCGCGTTGTCTACCTACGGAAATTGAAATTCTAGAAGACGTAAAAGGAAGTGGGAAGAACTAATCAGAAGGAAAGCTTTTTAACTCCTACGAACCGGAAGTTCGAAACAAAAGAGAGTTTCCATACACGGACGGGTCTGGTTATGCGATTCATCCGCCACGAGAGGGAGATTCTGTCGTTGGCTTTTCTCTCAAAGGGTCAGTTAAAAGACCTACAGGAAACGGGGAGCAAGAAACGAGCTGGGTGTCGGCGGTTTTACGTTCGTTACGCATGCGTAGTTATCAGGTTTTGTTTTTGCCCGCGAAAAATCCGCCTCCGCTTCATTTCCTCCAAAAAGAATTCGAACACTTTCATTTTTATTATTTTCTTACTTTCCGGCGAGAGACAATAGAAAGTCTTGACCTTGAAATGCTGGATCATTGTCAAGATGAAGCGTGATTTGGCCACTCGAACCTGAAATGTTTGGTTTTGGTTTTTCGTGAATCAATGGTCGGGGTGTTAAAGGCGGGAAACCGTTCGAGAGCAAACCTTGGCTTCCGGTTGTTTTTTTAATACCATTTGTAGAGATCAGAGAAGAAAGGAAACTTGTCAAACCGGAAGTCGATGTTGAAGACAATAAGAAAATCAAAACCGTTCGGTTGGAATATTTTAGGTTAGGTTATAGCGCTTTAAATTTAGCGGAAACCGGAAGTAGATATTGGTGGAGAGCTTTCGAAAGGTTTTAATGTCAACAAGTTTATCGTCTTGTTCGCAATCTTGTTTCCGGTTGTTTTTTGATGGCGACAGAAAAGCGATGGCACGAACTGGAAGACTTAAGCAAATCAAAACCTTTCGGTTGAAGTAGTTTAGCTTAGGTTATAGCGTTCGGATTAAATAAAATTTTAGTAAAAAACTGGAGGTAGATATCTACGGAGAGTTTCCAAAAACTTTTGAAGTAGTCAAGATTATCGTTTTGTTTGCAATCCTGTTTCCGGTTGTTTTTGATGCCATTTTTTGGAGAGGAAAGTGACGTCATAAACTGCATCTTTTAAAGACTTTAGCGAGAGAAAACCGTTCGGTATGGTTATTTTAGGTTATAGCGTTTGAATTAGTTTAAATTTTAGCGGAAACCGGAAGTAGATATTCACAGAAAGTTTTGGAGAGCTTTTGAAGTCATTAAAATTATTTTCCTGTATCCGTTTGATGTCATTTTTAGAAAAAGGAAACAAACTGAAAGGTGGACTTGAAGGATCTAACAAATCGTTCGGTTGGGTTAGGTTACAGCGTTTTAAATTTTAGAGGAAACCGGAAGTATATTTAGTGTAAAGTTTCGAAAGCTTTTAATGTCAAAATTATGCAATCATGTTTTGGATGTTTTTGATGTCATTTTAGAGAGAAGAATGGCTTTTAAAGACTTTAACAGCGAAACCGTTCGGTTGAGTTATAGCGTTCGGACTAGTTAAAATTTTAGCAGGCACCGGAAGTAGATATTTATGGAGAGTTTCCGAAAGATTTTGAAGTCATCAAAATATTATCTTGTTGAGTTCATTTTTAGAGAATGGAAACGGTCTAGAAGTTAGACTTGAAGGCTTTAGAAGAGAAAAGCGTTCGCTTAGGCTGTGTTAGGTTAAGTCATACCATTCGATTAGGTTTAAATCGGATCAGAAACCTGGGAGTAGATATCAGAAAGCTTTTGGAGGCATCGCAATCACTTAATTCGGTTTTCATTTAACAACTCACAACCCCCACATCCCACCCCCGAACGGGAATTACTCACGATCGTTTATCATGAGATCGAGTTCCTCCTCGAAGAAAGGTTCCCAAAACATTTTGGTCTGTCGTCTACGTGACCGTGAAGGCGTAGCAAAATTCCGTAGAGACGAAAATCCGTTCCATATAGAGAACGTTTTTTAACACTCGTCTCTGACGACGAACACCACCAACAAACAAACAAAGTCACAAAACACGCGAGGACTTGCGACACAGCACGAACGGTTCGAAATTAAGAAATGACTGATCGAACGTCCGGTTACCACGGGACTCTAAGTAACTGATAATGAGGATAATCATATCTCATTGTAGTTAAATCAATAAAAAAACGGTTTGTCTATCCAAGGATCTCATCTAGGGCAAGGAGAATCGATCGACAAATAAACAAGAAAAGAAAGAAAAGCGTTCTGCGGGGGAAGGAGACAGCGAACGTGATTCCAACGCCGAAATGTCGGATTGGATCGGATTAATTCGACGGATCGTTGCCAGTTTTGGTTTCTGATGTCTTTAGTCACTGTTTAGAGAATTTTATTTGGGGATCAGTCAGTCGATTGACCGAAGTACAAAACCACCTGGGAATCAGTCAGAAACTCAAAAGAAATTGTAGGAGTGAGAGGAAGATGTTGGGACAGAGTACAAAATCACAAAATTGATGTAGGACTGGAAACACGACAGCAATTGGAAAGCAGATTGAAGATCATAAACACAGAGTAAGCAAAGAGAGAAACTAAAAGCAACAGAAGACGGTACGAGAGGATTAGGAGGTGGATGAAAGGGAATGATGACGTCACCAAAGCACATGTACCTCCTGAATCAGAAAGTAGTTAGGTTGGCCAAATTATAGAAGACCTCAAAGAATGAGGCAAAAGACGAAAGAAAAACGCAGGAAATAGATGAAGAAGAACAGAAAATCACATCAACACGCAGAATAATGACAGAAGGAAACTGGTGGGAATATAAAGACCTAATCGTCAGCAAAATATTATGTAAATAAAGAAGGCAGTAGAAATAAAATGCTGTCGTCAAGGTAGCGCATTCATTAGTGCCAAACTACCTAGAAGAAAGAAGAAGACAGATGGAGTTGGATAGACTAAGGGTTCAAAGATGATAAGAAATCGAGGAGAAGACCAGAATCCAGAAGAAGACAGACTACCTCGATAAGAGAAGTCGTAGCAAAGAACTCAACTTACACCGGGAGCGCTGGAGCTACAGTAACCAAACCTAAAAAAGAGGAAGAGAGCTCTAGAAACAGAACCTATCCAACAAAAGAGACAGTAGATCTGAAAATAAGCAGTGATTGAAACATCCTGAGAAGATAAACAACAGAAGAAGCATCAAACCCAACAAACCAGACTCAGGAGTAGACAGAGAATGCGAGGAACAAGAACTAAAAGACAAAAATCCATTGAAAACCTACACAACCTGAGAAGACAGAAAGATAGTAAGTCACATCCAGTAGGGGGAGAACGACGATAAAGTAACCAAACCTAAAAGGAAGAAGTAGAAAAACAAAACAGCCAACAAAAGAAAGGAAATGATGACGTCATCAAGACAAAAGCACTAAATCAGAAAAGAGATGCAGGCTAATAAACCATCTCACAATAGACAAGGAACAACACAGATAAACAAAAGACAGACACCACAGAAGATAGACAAAGCATAAAACAACCGACTTAACCGGAAGACATGGTTGAGAGGAACGATAGATACCATCAACAGAATAGATAAGCCATCAGAAGACGAAAGATGATCAAAACATGGAAAAGCCATTAATATGAGGAAATAGACAGACTGTTAATAGGAACGTTATAGAAGAGGGCGGTGGTTGAGTGGGTGGGGAAGGAGAATCCTTCAAACGTCGGCCATTTTGTCCAGAGAATAAAGATTCGTCCGCCTGGAGAATATTCTCTCTTCCATCTTTTATTAAAGTTAAATGTTATTTAATGAAAACTAATTACGGGGTACCAAAATGGGAAAAAAAATTCCAAAACGCAAATTTCCAGGAAATTCCAGGAAACCATGTTTGCGGTAAAAATTTATTCATTATTCACAAAAAAAATTATTTATAATAATAATAATAATAATGAAGATAATAATGATTTAATTGGCTAACCTAACGGCGGGGCAATCCAACGGAGGAAGAAGATGGAAGAAATGTCTATGACGTCACGGGAGTCTTGGACTATCCTGCCAACTTTAATTTTCGTTTCCTACTTAAAAATTTTTCCTCCAAAATGGCGACCCAATTTTTAATTTTTGGTTTCGGTTTTTCCTTTCAGACTCGCACCTGGAGAAGAAGTTGGAAAAGCAATATGGCGGAAGATGGAGAGCCGGGAATGGGAAGGTAGCATTATCGGTGAGTCGTTTCGAAACCTTTTTTTTTGGTTCGGTTGGTAGTTGTGGTTTGATTTCGTACCTGTTTGTGTGACTTACTCAACCTAATTTTATTTCATCGACACGGACGAACCATTAATATACACGACAGCGGGGATCGGTTCAAGGTCATTGAAGGTACGTGATGTAGAATACGATTTGATCCAAGTCGGAGGATTGTGGGTGACGTCAGAGGTGGTGAAATTGTTATTTGGGATTTGGCGGATTTTAAAAATTTTGGCTTTTAGCTGTTGTTTCAATTATTGTATCGCACACTTCCGGAATTGTGTGAGGAGACCTTTGTCTTTTCTTATAAACAGTGAAAATTTCTGCTGTTTCCGACATCTGAAATTTTTGCGGATTTTTGTATGACACCCACAAATATTGACTTTCAGCTGTTGTCTGAATTCTTTGAATATCAGCTTCTGGAATTTGGGGCGGGGTTCTTTTCACAACACCGGAAATGTTGACTTTAATTGTTTTCTGATTTTTCTTTGTCCAATTTTGGAATTTTTGGAATATTGGGCTGGGTTATTGAAAGAAGAGAAAATTTTTGACTTTTAGCAGTTTTTCGAATTTTTCCTTCCGAATTTTCGGTCATACTTTTTTTGTAAGCAGCAGAAAGTGTTGACTTTTGCATGCTTTAAAATTCTTTTATAATTCATTTCCGGTATTTTTGCTGATATATTTGTTGTAAATGGAGGAAAGTGCTGACTTTTAACTGTTTACAAAACTCTACCAATATTGGCTTCTGGAATTTTGGCGGGATTTTTCTTTTTTGGAACAGAGGAAAATGCTGACTTTTAAAGTCTTCCCTGAATTTTTTTATTAGCCACTTCCGGAATTTTAAAAAAATTTCTGACTGAATCATTTAAAGTAAAGGAAAATTTGAGTCTTAGTAGTTTTCTGACTTTGCCCATCAGCTACTTCCGGAGTTTTTTGGCGGGATTCTGTTTGAGAGAGAGGAAAACGTTTTATTTTTCTTCTGCGTACTTCCGGAATATTTGGCGGGTTGTTTCAAAATCTAAAAAAATTGACTGTAAATTGTTTTCTGAGTTGTTTCGTCACCTATTTCCGGTATTTTTGGGTCGGAATTGAAAAATGAATAAAAATGTTGACGTAAAGCTGTTGTCAAATTGTTCCATAATCCACTTCCGAATTTTTATTTTCAGAGAGCAAAATCGTTTTCTGAATTTCCTTCTACTTCTATTTCCGGAATTTTGACAGCTTTTCTGCGGTACAGGCAAATATGTTCAGTTTGGTCTGAATTCATCCACTTCTGGAGTATTTGGCGGCTTCTTTGAGATGGAGGGATCAATTTTATCTACTTTCCATTATGTTCTTTCACTAAGTACTTCCGGAATATTTGGCGGGTTTTTCAAAATAAACAAAAAAATTTTGACTTCTAGTTGTTTTCTGAGTTCCTCATTATCTACTTCCGGCGATAGTTTATAAATGAATGCAAATTTATAGCTGTCGTCTAAATTGTCTCATAATCCACTTCAGGAAATTTTTTGGCGGGATTTTCGTGGTGACATTTCACAACCAGAGAGCAAAACAGACAAAAGAAAATTTTCTAAATTTCCTAACCATCTACTTCCGGTATTTTTGGCGGTTTCTTTTAGATATAGAGAAAAATGTTCAATTTTGTCTGTTTTCTGTATTTTTGAGTCATCTACTTCCGGAGCTTTTGGCGGAATTTTTTATAATGAAAAAAAGACTTTGACTTTTAGTGGTTTTCTAATTCTTCCATCATCTATTTTATGTTGTTCTACCGCCCTCCGGAGATTTTGGCCGTTTTGTTCTTTTGGATAGAGAACAATTTAAGTTTTAGTTGTCGTCAACATTCTTCCACCATGTACTTCCGTAATATTTGGCGGGATTTTTTCAAAATGGGAAAACGTTGAGTTTTAATTGTTTTCTGAATTCCTTCACCATCTACTTCCGGTATTTGAATTCGTCGGAATTTGAAAAATGAGTACCAATGTTGACTTAAAGGTTGTTGTCTTATTTGTTCCATAATCGACTTCTGGAGATTTTTGGCGGTATTTTCGTGTGACATTCCACTACCGGAGAGCAGAACACAAAAATTTTTCTTACCGCTTTCTGAATTCTCTGGTCATCTATTTCCGGAATTGTTGACGGTTTCTTTTTGGATTTATGTAAAAAAGTTCAATGTTATGTGTTTTTGTGCTTTCTTCCATCATGTACTTCCGGAATATTTGGCGGGATTTTTAAAAGTAGAAGAAAATTTGGTCTTAAAGCTGTTGTCTTAATTGTCCTATAAATTTTTGTCTACTGCTGAAAGACAAAAACACTACAAACCGTGTTGTCTAAGCGTTGTCTGAATTATCTCATCATCTACCTCCGAAATTTTTGGCTGTTTCGTTTAGGTCAGGTTGGCATGACCGAAAAGGGTTGCGATTATGGATGCCGGCTGGTTGCCAACAACACCTGGTTCTGTTCGTGTTCGTCTTGACATATTCGTAGAAGTAAAAAAAGTTTTCACGAACAAAATCAAAGATGATTGTCTCGTCAAGGTCATCTGTACAAATGATGAGCTTAATTTAAGTTATACCTGTACGGGATAATCGAGGTCGGGTAACTGTATATATCGAACCTAAAAATCTTACCTAAGGCGTCTGAACACTCCTTATTTGTTACTGCCCTCCTCCCTCACTCCCTCCCCCGTCTATCCGATCGTATTTGGACAGCTTACAAGGTAGAGCTTAGTCGGTTTGAGAGAGGAAGCCACGTATTTGGCTCTCGATAGTCTAAACCTGGGCTAATATCAATCTAAACTCATTTCCAGACATCGTCAAAGATCCTAGCTCTTTGCCAGTCAGTCATACGAGTTAATATCCATATCTAGTCTATCTAGTCTATTCTTACGGGTCGTTTTTAAGGTGAGAGAGACCTGTCCCAAAAGTTCCCGGAATTATATGTTGCGCCGTTGCCCAACAAACCCATTTTCCAGATTAGTTTCAGAGGTGAGAGGGTCATGAATGAACGAAACGCACCTTTGGGGAAGGCTATATGACAAAAATGGCGGTGGTAGCGGGAGATAAGAGAAATACAACCGGAAGAAGGACGTACGAAGAGTTAGTCTAATCAGTATGGAGTTTTAAATGGAAATCTGTTACCATAGTCAGTCGGAGAGAATTAGCGAGAAAATGATTCACCCCGATAGCGGCCATTTTGACTGTTCCATCGTCGCGACGCATTATAGCTAAAAATGATTTTCGCCTCCGTGTTTCTTCAAAGCCGGTGACTATTGAAACGTTGTTTCAAGGTCGGCCTTGTTAACAAGCTTCCTTGACCTTCAAAAGCTTAACAAAAGCCAACTTACCTGAAAGGAAAAGAAAAAGAAAAAAATGAAATCGGTTTTGCACGAACAGAAGAAGAAGAAGGAAAAGAAAAGAAGATGAGACAGTGAAATCGATTCGATGGGTAAATGAAAAGAAAGATGGCGGCAGCGGCGGCGGCCTGGATGGATGACCGGTTACGTAATGGACTTGGTATATCGCGAGGATCTCGGAAAGAGTTTCAGGTTCGGGTTCGGCTTGGGCCTGTTCACTTTTTATTTCACTTCAAGGCCAAAGGTTTGCTAACCCACTGTCAATAGACCTTAAAAGTGGTTCAGGTTCCACTGACCGTGGTGTCATGACTCCCGAGATTAATGTCTCCGAGGGGCGTGGATACCTTTTGTCCTCATGGTTTTAGCTCGCTGATCGATCTTTCTCGGGTGTTTGTCCGCGGACTCTGGTGGTCAGGAATTTATCTCCTGTCAGGTCGTGTTATCTGTCATGGTTGTGTTCCCTCTTTTTTGTCAGGTACATTGTTCTGACGTGTCGAGAGGTCGTTCGTCTCCCTTTTCTCAGGTTTCTTGCCCTTACTCCGGTTCAAGTTTCTTCTCTCTCTCTCTCTTGTTTTGTCGGTTGTTGCTCTTAACTTGCGTCATTTGAGTTGGGCTGTGTGAAACCCTTTCAAAGGAACATTAGACCAGGTACGGTTTTTCACAAACCTCACACAAAGTGTGACCGAGACATCACCTGATTTATTTTTAGCATGAGGACCCTACCAGCAGTTTTTGACTGAAATGAACACTCATCTGAATCATAAAAGCCGTTCAATTCTAAATATTCTAGACTATTAGTCTATTAGACCTACTGTACAGTCCAAAACTTTGTCACTTTCCCATTCTCACACCTTTTTATATCCTCCATAATCTTACTATGCCTCCCAATAACACAAACATTTAGAAATATTGAAGTCAACAAGTAGCCCAATAGCCCAGGTCTAGGCAATTCCAATTCCAAAACGCTTTTCGTTACTATCAGAATGCTTTTAAATATATCATAATTTCAAAGGAAAACGGTTAGGAATCTAAACAATATTTAAACAGATAGTTTAATAGCCTAGAAATTCAAGGAACTCTAATCATAAAATTCAAATCTGTTTGTTGAGTATAAATAATTCTAGATGCGCAAACACTTGAAGTACCAAGCAATAAATAATCCAATAGCCCAGGATAGCCCAGGAATTTGCAACATGAAAAATTCTCTAATGCTAGTTTATTTTGAATTAAGAACATTTTAACTTCAGAGATATAAATTTTCATAAAAATTATGAATAAATAAAGACATAGCCTAATAGTCTAGAGAGAAATTTAACGCGTTTCCAGCAATATTATTTGGTCTTATTGAAACTCATTGGTTTGTTTGGCTAAAAAAAATAGTTTTAGACTTACAAACGTTCAGAATTTTAAAAGGTACGGCGCTAAATAGTCTAATAGCCCGTATATAAAAATTGGAAAATGATTAAAATGGTTTGTGCAGGTTTTAATCTCGCAAAAACTTTTAAGTTCACATTTCCTTAATCGTTCGGTAGTGATAAAGCAAGTAGACTAATAGACCAGAACGCAGCAGTGAAAGCAAATATATGTAGTTTGAAGTTTATTCAGTCTGTCATGCTGCGTATGGGTTTGAACGTAACAGGAAACCTGTCTCGAGTCTAAATAGATAACGTAAACGAGTAGAGATAAAATTTATTCATGAAACGAACAATTTATCTATTAGGAAGGTTAAAGCTCGAGCTTTTAAGAGTCGCCACTGATACCTTAAAAATACTGAAGTCGCTGACAAGGTTAAGCCATGACTTTTTTAAATTCACACTGCTTGGATAAATAACTCGATTAATTCATAGATAAACTCCTAGAGAGAGAGAGAGAGAGGAGGTTCGATACCTGACATCAGACACAATCACATGACTCCTTTCCCTTTCGTTCCCACTTCCTCCGGCCATAATCCCGTCGAACAAAATGTCGGCTAAATTATGAGCTTTTAATTCGGGTTTTATTGAGGTTGAGACCTGTTTTTCGTGTGAAAGAGAGGAGATGAACAGAGGAGGAGGCAAACCTAAAATCAGGTTTTCGCGAGAAGTCATTATCAAGACAACATGACGCCGCATCGTTTTCAAAACCTAATCCCTTCCGCTGGAATTTTTTTTTTGTTTCCTTTATTTCATATTCATCCGCTCGCGTCTTTATCTCTCTTTTGTTATTCGCCACACCTTTAGAACGGAAGTCATTGATCTGGTTTCAGGTATCCATCAACCGAAGGAGGAGGAGATTAACCAAACCCTCCAAAAAACCTATTAATTGTTGTTGTGAAAGTCTATCGGGCTAATAAGTCCAAGACCTTCTGGGCTTTTAAGTTAGGTCTGATGATTAGTTTACAAAGCCCTTCGAGCGAGGATCTGGAAAAACCCAGTTAAGTAAACCTTGCGGCCACGCCTTTTAAAAATCTTTAGGAGGATGGATTGATAGGTCAGAATCAGGTACACCATACACTCCGCTTCCCCCCCCCTTCATTCTAGTCAAGGTTAAATAGCCAAAGGACGAAAACCTGATAAAAGAGGTCGAAATGTAATTAACCATCCCGTCTTACTCATTACTGAGAGTAAATAAACCTTGATTCAGGGAAAGAAAAGAAGAAAAAAAAACAAAATTAAGATTATTATCGTTTTCATTGCTTCTGGTTCTCGAAGCTAATAGTTAATAAATGTAATTTGATTATTTATTTATTAATTATGTAACGTTACTGTACAAGATAATGCTTGTAAACAAATTTTTTTTAACTTAAAAGTATGAAAATGTCTTTGAAACGAGGAAAAACCGTTGGGGAGAAAGAAAAACAAAATTTGTGATTGGGTGTTGAGTTGTGTGACGTCAGCATCAACCCTATCCTCTCATTGGCGTTGATTTCGTTTGGAGTTTTGTAGGGTTTGGTGATTGGGGGTTCGGTGTGTATGACGTCATGCGTTTTCGCTTTTTTGATTGGAGGGGGGAGAAATTGTTTTTTAAAATCACCCCAAAGAATCAAAAGACGGTTATTTGAGAGGATTTATTTTTATTTTTTAAAAATTTCTTTCTTTTCCCGGTTACGAAAACCTTGAGAGAGTTTCATTCGGGGTCTGGTTATCGTATGTCACAATTTAGAGGAACGTTTTCAGACCGCAGGAGACTAATCGAAGGTGAATCGAAAGGGAAATTGTCTAGAGAGAGAAAGGTAGAAGAGGGGAAAAAAATCGGTGAAATACCAACTAAGCGGAAAGTTTGGATAAGTAAATAAAACCAATAAATAGGTTTTTGCAAAATCCTAGGAGGAAATGAAATTCAAGGAAAGGAGAGAAAAGTCAAAAGACAGATTGGTCGGCAATCAAACCGATTCCCAAGGTTGTTGTCCTTCTCTCCCGCCACCCTCTCCTCTCCTAGGCAAAGGTTTAAGGAAAAATCTTAATCTATCAGACCGTCTAAAAAAAGAAAACGCACAAAAAAAGAACTTTTTACTGCCGTCAAACCGAGTAATGAGTAATTAATTGAGCGTTAAACGAAATGTGAGATACGGGAGTTCGTAACAGCTCAAAGACGGAGCCGAGTGAGAGAGAAGTTGGGAGAGAATTGTGACCTATTTAACTAGGATTTATGGGTTAGCGTGTTTCAACTCGACGGGGACTAGTCTTAGGTCAGGGTCGGAAAGTGAGTCTAAGAAAAATCGCTTTCGGGCTCGAACAACTGAACTTAGGTCGGTAATTATCAACTGGGGGCTTCCCCTTAAGTCTGGGTGTCTCACTATCCCGCTGAAAAAATTTATTTTTTGTGAGATTGAGTCGTAAATCCTTCCCCGGGAAAGGAAACTTGGATTGTGCACTTGATTCCCAATGTTTAGGTGAGTTAATTACCCTCAGGTCTCGTTTTATGCGGTGGTTATATTAAGCAGAATAGTCTGAGTGTATTCTCTGTTAGTCGAATGTGATAACACGTCTTAAATTTGTTAGAGCTTAAGTTTTCATTAGAAGATGGATTTTGTTAGTTAACTGCAATGCTAAAATAGTTCTTCTTATATTTCAACAAAATGAGTGAGGAAATATAAGATGACAGGCTGTTTGAAGTCTTTGTAAGTGAGCGGAGAGTCTTCTTAGGATTTAGCAAAAGTGTTTAAATTACCGACTAACGATAACTTGAAAAATGGTATTACAACAGTTCGCGTAAAAAAAATCTGAGGTCTTTGTGTGAGGCTCTAAACCAGAGAACCAATCTTTCAAGGAAGAAGGAGGAGGAGAAGAGAGCTCAAAATGGTGATCCATGTTTGGTGACTTATCTTTCATCTCTTCAATCTGTCATTTTCACCTTCGGCGAGGGCAAAATCGCGAGTTTGGACAAGTCCAATGCCGTTCGAAGGGATTCGCGTCACGACTTGTATAAACGCCAGCCGACCGATTAATTAATAAGATAAACAACAACGAATTCGATGGAATGAATCTCCGACAGATCCACGCAAACGCACACACTTGACAAAAAATTTTTGTCGGCAGTGTCGACGATAACACCTTGACCTTTAACACTGACACTAAAAGACGGATACGATGATTAATATTCCTCGGGTGATATGACCAGGAATGAAGAAGAAGAAGCAACAACAACAACAACCAGAAAAAAGATGGAGGAAGAACAAAAGATGAGCGTGGGTCGAAAACTCTGGATGAGAATGCCAAAGAAGGTGACGAAAGCAACAATCCAAACAAGAGAACGCAAATCTGGCCGGATTCTGACATTGTGACAAAAAGAAATTTTCAACGGAAGCTAAAGAAGGAAACAAACCGGAAATACAACTCAGAGATTGGTTTTTGCTTCATATTTTTCCATCAATCCCAAATTTTTGAAATTTGATCAAAATGTGTAAATGTGAGTTGTTTTTTGAATTTTTAAATTATCTACTTCCGGAATTTTTGGCGGGATTTTTAAAGTAGATAAAAATTTTGGCTATTTTAGTTTTTTTCATGAATTCTCCACTTCCGGAGTTTCTGGCGGCTTATATTTTTGAGATAGAAGGAAATGTTCAATTTTATCTGTTTTCCACTATACTCTTTCATATAGTACTTCCGGAATTTTTGGCGAAAATTTTGAAAAAAGACTTTTAGTTGGTTTCTGAATTCTTCTATTATCTACATCCGGTATTTTAAGCGATTTTCAGCGAATTTCAGCATGGATGGAAATTTATTTTTACAGCTGTCGTCCGAATTGTTCCAAAATTCACTTCCGGAAATTTTTTGGCGGAATTTTCGTGTGACATTCACAACCGGAGAGCAAAACAGACAAAAAAACGTTTTCTAACCATTTTCTGAATTCCCAGGCTATCTACTTCCCGAATTTTTGGCGGTTTCTTTCTAGGAATAGAGAAAAATGTTCAATTTTGTCTGTTTTCTATATTCGTAAATCATCTACTTCCGGAACTTTTGGCGGGACTTTTCAAAATAGAAGAAAATATCGAGTTTTAGTTGGTTTGGTGTTCTCTGAATGTCTCTATCATCTACTTCCGGTATTTTGGTCGGAATTTTTAAAATGAATTGAAGCGTTGAACTGAATCTGTTGTTTTAACTGTTTCATAATTCTCTTCCGAAATTTTATTGGCGGGCTTTTTCAAAACGAGGAAAAGCGTTGGAAAAAATTTATAACTGAAGCCATTGGAGGAAAGAATGGGGAAGTACAAAGTCGAAGATGAGTTTTGCGTAACTTTCAGAAACCGGAAACGGAAATTTGAAAACAAAATGTGTTTTATAAGCATTTTATAAATTCCCTTTCCCTCTCATCAGTTTCCGGAATTTTGGAACTGGAATTTTTTAAATTAAAGAAAAAGTTTCAAATCTTAGCTGTGAGCTGGTCAGCTTAACTTGCCACGACGGAGAAGAAAGCAATCGCACGATCACGTTTATCTCATTGTGAGCACTTTTAAAAGATGGCGGCCACTTTTTCATAAATAAATCAGAAAGGGAAAGTCGACAACGGATTTTACTCTTTTTTAAGACTTCCACGAAGAAACAACATTTCTGTTTGGGTCGTTCAACCACCCGATCAAGATTTCACCGTCCGGTACCTTACCCTTGTCCTCGTGCCCTCTGCCCAAACGTACCTTGAGGGGGTCCATGAGAGATGGATTCGGGGTTTGCCATTTCCGGCGGATCGATTATCTCGGTATTTTTTGTGTACTTGAGGTTGTTTCGTTTGTTTGTTTGTTTTTCTTCCTTTGAGCATTTCCACGGTTTTTTATTTCCCTTTTTTTTATGGTCCGGAGTGATTAATTGACCGAAATAAAAAATTAAATGGCTGCGACATCGTAAAAACCGGAAACGAGTCTTTCTGAGAGGTTCTCAGCTGGTAATGATGACGATTTATGTTTTGATAAAAGTTCGGTGGAGGTTCTCACCGTCACAGGGTGGTCCGTCTCTCTTATGTGGTCATCGGAAGTTGACGAAGCTCAAATCGGCCATCTTGTTCCTGTTGGGTCTTTGCCGACATCGTGTCGAACGAGCACCAATGTGGGGGGTACTATTGCGTAACATCATTTTGATTGAGTTCGACCCGACAAAGAAGTCATTGGGAAGATGAAATGCCGAACGATTCATTGGAAACCGATTTTGCAAAGAATGAATCCGATGACTGAGCAAGTTGTTGAAGAAGAAGAAGATGAACACGGGGTCTTCAGGTTCACGGTCTCAGAATTTCTTTTGTTTCCCATTTTGATTACGTAATGGTCCCCGAAAGTTGTGACCCGTTACTGTCTATCATGGGTGGAAGGCGAAGGTTGAGAACTTTTGCAAAGATGGAGGATGACCCGTGTGTGAGTGTGTGGTGGGTAGGCAATTTGAAGAGGAATCGATACACGAAAGCTTTTTGAGGGGGCTGACTGATTCATCCAATTTTGCTGACCTTCAGTTGAGTTTTTTGACTTTCGTCCCCAGACCACCCCCTCGTAGTCCGTAATTGTGGTCTCTTCTGAGACCTTGACCGTATTTTTTTGTTTTCGTTTTTGTCGGTTTTGTCCGGTAGCTGAGGTCTGTGGTTAGCGGTTCCCTTTCCAACTGTCCTTTTTAGTTCTGCCCTTGTTTTATCGTCCCACCCAGTACTGTTAAAAGGCTGGTGTTCAGGTCAGCGAAGGTTCTATATTGTCAATGCTGCCTCAAAGTCTGTAGTGTAGCAGAGACATCAAGTCTAGACTAGAGTGTCGAAGGAAAGGAACTAATCCCAACAAAAGTTCATCCAAAACGGTGTCCTTGGGTGGAGATGAACGATTTGATGACATAAGGCAAAATCAATAAGGAAAGCGAAGAAGGTGACAAAGATGGAGAAGAAGGAGAGAGAGAGGTGGAGAGATAAAAGAAGAAAAAGTCAAAGACATAATAAAGCCATAAATATAGTCTTCTTCTCGCCTGAAAGAAAACTTGTCGTTTTTTGGGCGGTTTCCAATTTTCGCAAATCCTTTGTCACCCCCCGCAACCTTCTCTCTTCCTCCCGCCATCTTTCATTCCAGTTTTATCGGTTACGAGGTCCACTTGTCTCATCCCGTGACAGACAAAAGATGAAAGGAAAAACTTGCCAAAAGCTATTTCTTGTTTCTTTTTTATTCATCCGCTCTCGTTCCAGGCAAACACCTGGGTCCCGGTCTTTCGCCGGGCAAAGAACCCAAGGTCAACGTCATTAATTCTCGGTCCCATAGCCATATTTCTTGCTCGGGATGGAGGAGACGGAGGCTGGGGTCGGGGAGGGGGATGAACAAAAGCAGGTAAATGACAGATATCGGGTCCATTTGAGCGTTTTGCCTGACCTCTGGCTCGGTCTGTCGTCGTAAACGACCGCAAAAATATTTTAATGCGAGAGGAAGGGTTCCTTCGGTCATCTGGCATCTTGCCTGTCAGCTTTTCGTGTTGTGTCGTGTTTGTGTGTTTTCGCTTTAATGGATTTCCATGTGTTAACCGCAAATTGGTCTGGTTTGAATGGATATTGGGGTCTTGCGGGTGTGGGTTCCTTGCCCTCGTTCTGTGTCTTTGACTGGGGGTCTCTTAACCCTGACTTTCAATCCTCTCATTTGGGCTCTGAGTATTGAATGACTCCCACTGACGGAATATTTGAACTTTTTGCGCCGAAAAAGTCAGCAGTTAGAGATTTTGTTCAGCATTTGGGAAATGAACACTTGATGAAAATGTGTGTTAATTCTGAAACAGAAGTCTGGTCATAGTGTGCAATACTTTTGAAATAGACTCCTGACCAGAATGTGCAATATTCATAAAATGGATTCATTATAACAGTGTGCAATAATTATGAAACGCATTTTGTATGAGAGTGTGCAATATTTTTGAAACATATTTCTGACCTGAGTATGCAATATTTATAAAATAGATTCCTGGTGAAGATGTGCAGTATTTATGAAATGGGTTTAGTGTTTGAGTGCGCAATATTTTTGAAATAAATCGCTGACCAATTTGTGGTATTTATGAAATAGATTCCTGGCCAGAATGTGCAATATATATGAAACGGCTTTTGTACTGTAGTGTGCAATAATTTTGACATAAATCTCTGATCAGACTGTGCAATATTTATGAAATAGATTCCTTGCTAGGGTGTGCAACAATATTAATGAAGTAGATGTCAGCCAAAATGTGCAATAATTATGAAACGACTTTTGTATTGAAGTGTGCAATATTTTTGAAATAAATCCCTGATCAGACTGTGCAATATTTTTGAAACAGATTCCTTGCTAGGTGTGCAGTGTTTATTAAACGCAATTCGGTATGGGAGTGTGCAATATTTTTGAAAAATGTTCCTGATCAATATTTATGAAATGGAATTCTTGAAGTAGTGTGCAGTATTTTTGAAACGAATTTTGTGTGAGAGTGTGCATTGCTTATGAAACGGATTCCTTGAATCTTATTTATGAAATCGATTTCTGGCCAGAGTGTGCGATATTTTTGAAATAAATTCCTTGTAGGAATGTGCTAAATTTATGAAACGGTTCAATACTTATATAATAGATGTATTATAAATGTGTGCAGTATTTATGAAAATGATTAAGTCATCCTTTTTCCAAGGCTTTCAAGATGAAAATGATTCCGAAATTGTGGGTACGAACCGATTTCATACAAAAAAATTTTATCTTCATTTACAGACATATTATTCTATAATATGGTTATAGTATAATTTTATAAGATTATAAAAAGAGAAATTAAGAACCGGTTGACTGAAAGAAAGCAAAAACCATGATTGGCCGCTCATCAATGTAAGTGGTGGTGAGCGAGGTCACCTCTCTAGTGCAAAGAGCTAATTTTTGACTGATCATGTGGTCCACTACCCATCGCGACATCAGGTATCTCTAACAGCCCATCTTCAGTGTTTGTTGTCTGTTTTTGTAATATTCCAAACGAAAATGAAAAAAACGAGAAAAACAACTTCTGGTTTCGGAAGAAGAAGACTGGTCGTAAAAATTCTCTTTCTGAGTGCTGATGTGAGTGATTGTTATGCAGCTGGGAAAGGAAAACCAAACGTAGGACAGCTGGGTGTCGTAAAAGAAGAGAGGGAAGGTGGAGAAGGAGGAGATGGTACTAAATCAAAAGACCTGATCTTTGGAAAGGAGTCGACAACAACCACAACAACAAACACGAAAACACTTTTTAACATCCTCACCACACACAACACAACACAACACACACGCACTACACATCTTTTCCCACAAAGTGTGTTTCGCACGTTTCATTATCATTATGGTCTTCGATTAACAATTAAGTTTATTGCTCCGTTCTCCGTCGGGTCGTTAAAATTCGTTCGAAAAACCTTGAACTTCCATCGGGTACCTTGTTTTGGGAGCGAGATGGACAGAGACGGAGTGGCGACAACTTCTCTCTCTCTCTCTCTCCCTTTCCTCCTTCTTCCTTTTTTTTTGTTTGTCGCGAATCCGAGATAAAAACCTGGAACTCGGGTTTAATTGTCGGAACAACTTTTTTTGAATGTCAGCTTGTCCACGGAGTCGTTACTTTAAAAAGTGAAATTTTTATTTGACAAGAATAAAGAAGATGAGAGAGAGAGAGAAAATGTTTTGAATTATTTATGAGGTAAGGAGGCGATTGAACGACTTTTTTGTGATAGTGACACGGAGAAAAATGAGAGATTATGTAAAAGTGGAGGAGGAGGAGGAGGAGGAAGGCGTAACTTAGGAAGGGAAAGGCATTGCATAAAAGATAAATTTCGCGGTTGTAAAAAGAGATGGAAAACCAGAAGCAGGAATGATGAGAGGGAAGGAATTGATGGTTGGATAAAATAAAAAAAAAGAAATCCTGGGAAGAGCGGTGTCTAGAGGAAGGAAGGATAGAACAGACGAAAAACAGCTGGAGCAGAATAAAGAGAGATGGAAAAGGATAGAAGAGTGATCATAATACGGAAATTTTCAAAGTCAATCTTTATCACAGGAGAGTAGAAAGAGAAAAGAATTAAAAACGAGAAGAAGAAGGTTGTATACATAAAATTAACAAAGAGAAAACAAAACGAGAGAGAAAAAGCAGTAAAGGAAAGAGGAAGAAAAAAAACCGAAAAGACAGAACCAGTAGATAATGGAGTGAATAACTGGAAGAAAACTATCAGAAAGAAAGATGTAAAAATGAGAACAGGATGAGAATAGAGAAACAGGAGAAAAGTAAAACAAACAAGAAAAAACACAAGAAAAGACAGGACGAGAAATTAAAGAAACTGGAGGAAGAAGAGAGAGAAAGGAGGAGGATCAAAAAGGAAAACAAAACGAATGAAAAAGTATTAAGGAACGACAAATTATAAGAGAGAGAAAGATGAAAGGAAAATATAGGAAGAGAAAGAGGAGTAGAGCAAAAGACAAAAAGATGGAAAGAAAAACAGAAAGAGAGAAAAGAGAAAAGAACACAAAGAGAGACGGAAAAGAAATAAATTTAGAGAAAACAGGAAAACATGAAGAGATAAAGAGGAAGAGAAAGAAGAGAGAGAGAGGAAAAAGGAAAATGACCGAGAGAAAGAGACCGAAATGAGAATAAAATCGAGAGAGACCAGGAGTGCGACCACTGCAGCAACGGCAACGAAGACACGTGGAAACACACCTGAATCACTGAGACAAATGGAGTCACTGAAACAAGGCCAGACTAAAACAACTAGATCTTCGAATATAGTGGAAAGGATAATAGAAGATCCCTACAGCTGGACAGCGTTCTCTGATTTCTGCAACGAAGTCATGAATACGTCGAGGGAGAGTGCCAAGACCAACCTCGCAAGAAACCCGGCCGACAGTAAAACAGCAGAGGATACTTCAACTGAGGCAGAAGAAGCCCGGACAGTAATGCCACACTCTCTCTGGACTTCCTCAATGCCCTCAAGATGCAGCGGTAAACCCTCAAGAAGGGGAGTCTGACACTACCTAGATGTACGAAAGTCATCAGGTGTGCATACAGCATTTCCTCCTCCTGCGGGCAAAAAAAATCGAGAGAGAAGGAAAGCAAACACAAAACAACAGCAGTAAGAACACCAAGAAAGGGAAACCAGTAGACCCAACATTCCCATCACCCATAAGACTCAACAGCTACAACCAACCCTGGTCTCAGTCATACAGACCCATGTTAGAGTCTCTAAGGAGCCAAAAACTAATTCACGACTAACCCACCAGAGGTCGCACTCATCGTCTTCAATATTCGCTTCAAATCCAAATTCAATTTGGAAAATTTGTTAGGCTATTTCTGAATCGAGAGCAAACCACTAACCCAAATTATTTCCTCCACAAAGATTAATAGAATATTAATTAAATAAGTAATTAATTAAACATAAAACATTTATTTATTTATTTATTCATTACGTGCTCGAGGAGTTACGTAAACTTTTTATTTAACATCTTAACATGTTTTATTTACGAGGAATAAACAAAAATGAGAGATGAAAGAAGAAGTTTCCGGTTTTGTAAATTAATACTCATTTAGAGAGAGAGAGGAGGTGGTGGGAGGGAAGGATGGAGGAGAAGAAGAAGCAGCAGAAGAAGAAATGAGAGGAGGGGGTAAGCATCAACCGCGTAAAAAAAATCCAACATCACGTTCTTTTGTGTTAAATAGATTCGGGCATTTGGATCCGAGCCAGAGACACCAGCCATCAATCGGATGAGTAATTGTCTGGTAACCTTTTACCTTTTCAGGAATCAGGTACCAAGGAGTCACAGAGGTTTCTTCTGCTTGAGTTCAGGAAGTTGTTTTTTGTTGTTTTTAGCCAACTCGCGGAAGATTCTGCCTGTTTTTATTGTTATTATTCAGGTATGGTGGTGTCCCCCCAAGTGGTAGGACGGAGGGAACTGGATTCAGGTTTCAAGGTTTATTGGTGCTATGGTGACATGTTCTGTTGGCTGATTTCGAAATCGTCGCTCAGGTGTTGGGTTCTTTTTACGACTGTAACACGTGATTGAGTTGGGTCAACTAAACCTAGCAGGTGGCTGGAAAGGGAAAGATGGAAACTGGACTCGGGTTGAGTGTCAGGCTCAAGGCTCTGAGATAAGTCTTCGTGGAGAGGTATAGAGCTTAGTGATTTTCATAAATATTGCACACTTTGGAAGGGAATCCGATTTGTAAATATGGCACGCTCCCATATAAAATCCATTTCATAAATATTGCACACTTTCACATGGAGCTCATTTCAAAAGTATTGCACACTCCCACACCAAATTCATTTCATAAATATTGCACACTTTTTCAAGGGATTCATTTCAAAAGTATTGCACACTTGTAGGGAGCTTATAGAAGGGAACACCCAAAACACTACGAGAGTTATACTGTCAGACACCTACTCACAAAACCTCATCAAATATGGCCTCTTCACATTCCGGAAGGAAAATCACCGGAAATGGAGAGAACCTGTCAGGAATCCTAAGACCCATCACATAGGTTAGAGTGGGTTGCTGTCTCAAAATCTTACAAAGAAAAACGAACGAAAATGAAAAGCTTGCTGTCTTGGTTCCTTTTGATCAACCATCAGTAGATAGTGACAGTAACCCTGTACATCATCCTGAGGGTCTTCTACCGGTGGTGAGTAAGAAACAGGATGGGATACCGTCCGAGAAAGGAGTTAGCGAGTGAATAAGTATGAAACGGAGTCTCGTGGGTATACCGACCTATTCGTTATGGTGAAGAAAGACAAAGAAGACCAACAGCTCAACAGGAAGAATTCCAACCGAACGGGGATTTCTCGGTTGAGGCCAATCCTTCAGTTGGGTCACCAGACAGCCTAAGACTGGCAATGAGGCGTCGGGGCGGATTTAATGTTGACAGACATTCGGTAATCTGGGTTATGTAAGAGTGTCAAAACGGGGTTTTGGGTTGCCATTGTTTGTTCCTGTGACCGCGCTTAACTGCCAATTGATTTATTTATTTATTTATGGGAGTGTTTGTTCTAGAGAGTTCTAAAATAGAAGAACTAAGGTTCGGCTAGTTTGTATGCACTCCGACCCAAAGCCCCGTCTTCGTCCGCCAAAAAGGAAGGAAAAACCTTCCAAAAACACGGTTGTTTGGCTCTCTGCCCGAAGAATCCATCATTTCCGGTGTACGAAAACGCGGGGATTTCCCCACCGGAAGTCGTAAGCGGTCCTCCAACCCGCAACTGATAATACCAACTTGACAAAACGATCAGTATTCCCACGGCTAGGACTGGGCTAGACGTGATGCCGCCTTCAAACGATGGGTTTTGCCAAAGGCGGCACCCACTCGAGACTACGAAGAAAAATGGCGTCTGGAATTTTTCGTTTTTTGTTTTCGACGAACCTGATTCCGTGAAACGAGGGGAAATGCTAGCGTACCTGAAATCGGGGAGGGCAAGCGTCAATATTTGTTAAATATTTCAGTTCCTTTGTTGTCGATAAGAGATTTTCCGCAACTGTTGACCCAAGTCAGGTTTGGAATGTTTTCCCGAATTCATTCGACTTCCTTCCTCCGCGTACCGTCCTTCATAGCAACCGGTTAACACCCTCAAAAACCTGTTTGGGCGTCTCAAAGGGCAGGAAACAATAACAAAAGACTCAAGAGAACACGACTTGGCTCCGTATTTCCGCTTGACAACGGATTTTGGGCGTGGTTACCGAATGAAAAGATCGTCGAGAAGATCATAAATCTAAGGAGAGCGTTTGATAAATTAGAAACAAGATGGCGAGAAGAGATAAAAGGGAGACAAACAAAACACAAGGTGAACGCTGAAAACAACTGGAAAATAGATGGAAGTAAAAAGAAGAGGAAGATCACAAGACAGAAGGTATGCAAGAATCGAACCTGATGTCACAGACAAGGAGATAGAAGCACCAAAATGATTTTTCTGCGTCTCTTTCTCATCCATACCGGAAATGAGCCAAAATAGAATATAAAACCAGGAAGTAGAAGGGACAAAAGAAGGTAGAAGAAGAAGATATGAGGAAAGAAGATGAACGGAAATCGAACCTGGTAGCACCGAAAAATACAAAAACGACAGAAAATTCATTTCTGTTGACTTTTCTTTTTCACACCGGAAGTGAGTCGGTACGCAATAAATAAACAGAAAGTAGACGCAAGCGGAAAACTCTCAAAACAGCAGATCGAAATTGAAGATAGAAAGACAGAAGATAAGGTAAAGCATATCGGACCTGATGGCATCAAAAGCGATGATAAGGACATCAAAACTAATTTTCTTAGGCTTTTCCAAGTCACACCGGAAATGAGTCGAAATGAAATAAATAAACAGGAAGTAGGTGCAAGAGGAAAATCCCACAACAAACAAAATGAAGATAAGAAAGATGGCGATCAAGAGACAGAAGATGGAAAACTGAAATTCAACCTGCCGCCACCAAAGTCATCTTTCATGAATCTTTCCCTTCACACCGGAAATAAGCCAAAATGGAAGAACCTGGGAAGTAGATATCAGAAGAAAAGTCTAAAATCAACAAAACAAAGAAGAAGATGGTAGAAGGAGAGAAGACGAGGGCGAATTGAACCTGGTGCCACCGAAAAAGTCAAAACTGGCTGAAAAATTGTTTTTCGGGTTTTTCTCCTTCACACCGGAAATGGGTTGAAACGTAATAAACAAACAGGAAGTAGGTGACAGAAGAAAACTCTAAAGTCAACAAAACAAAGAAGAAGAAGATGAAGAAGGAGAGAGATGATTGGAAGTGAAAACTGGAGCCACCGAAAAGACAGAAAAGGCAGCAAAATCATTTTCGTAGCTTTTTCCTCTTCATACCGGAAATAAGTCGCACCGCTGTAAGTAAACAGTAAGTAGATAGCACAATGATAGATTAGAATCAGTGGTAGAAGAAAACTAAAAGCAATAAAGAAGATGGTTGAAGGAGAGAAGATGAGCGGGATTGGAACTGGGAGCCACAGAAAAAGCAAAAAACGGCTGCAAAATACTTTTCTTGGGTTTTTCTCCTTCACACCGGAAATGATTCGGAACGCAATAAATAAACAGGAAGTAGATGACACAATGATAGATTAGAATTAGTGCTAGAAGGAGATTATAAAACCAATAAAACTAAGAAGATGATGGTGGAAGATGAAATCCAACTTCCACCAAAAAAGACAAAAATGCAGCAAAACCATTATCTTAGGCTTTTCTCCTTCACACCGGAAATGGGTTGAAAGGTAACAAATAAACAGGAAATAGACGGAAGAGGAGAACTTTCAAAATAGCTAATCAAAGGTGAAGAAGAAGATAGAACGACAGAAGAAAAAGTAAATGGAATCCCATCTCGTTACCCATCAAGACACCCAAACAAATTTTTCTCCCTCAAACCGGAAATGAGTCCATTCAAATGAAAATTACATTATCTATCCAGATAATCTATCTATTACGCGATATCATCGAGTCCCAAAATATTTACTCTCGTCTCTATCGAGATATAAGTCTTCGCACAACATCTTTTCCGGTGGTCTCAACGTGGCTCCTCTCCTCTCTCTCTCAGTATCATCTTCTCTTCCTCCCTCCCTCTCCTCCATCTACTCTTCTTCTCTCCTTCCGCCTAGTGGACGAACCGCTTTATTTTGCAATAAAAAAATAAGTTTTATAGTCTTGAAACCCTTTTGCATAAAATTAATTTTTGAACCGACCACGAGGAGTAGGAGGAGGATGGTGGAGAAGAAGTTCCCGTGGGTATGATAAGGATGGTGTGGGAGATGAAGGAGAAAGAAGAGGAGAGAGGACAGGGGAGGAGGGAGGGACAGTCAAAAGCTTTTATTTCTCTTCTTCGTAATGGACTTTTTATACCTAATAAACATAAATTATTCAAATTATTCAAATAAAAGGTAGAAATTGTGTTGCCAACCTAACAATTTTGTTGTTGTCGCGAAACTTGATGATCTTGAAGATGATTTGGTACCTTTCCTCTCTCTCTCTCTCTCATCTCCTCTACCTCTCCAGCCCCCTCTCTCTCTCATTGATATGTGATTCGGTTGCTGCTTGGTGACCGTTGTGCAGTTTAATTGTTGACATTGACCAAGCCCTTTAAATGAATCAGGTATGTCGTCCGTGGTGTTTGTAGGTATCCCAGGTATTGGACTCGCGGTTTCGTTCTTAGCAGACATTTCGGCTGCATCTTGAATGTCTTCCTGTCATTCCTTTTCAATATTTTTTTATTGTTTAGTGGTTGTCGACTTCACTTATTTCCCTTTCACTCTCTCTCCACCTTTTTTTTTGTTCAGGTATGTTGTCAGGTATCTTGTAATCTTTTTCAAGTCATTTCCTTGGTTTTTTTGTTTATATTGTCGTGGCAGATGTTGTTTGTAAGAAAAAGTCACCAACGATGAACAGTTACGTCAGAATGTCAAATCAGGACATCGATTACGGCGAAGGAGACTTCTTATAGTTCAGAAAAGCTCGATTTAAGCAAAATGTCATCTTCTCATCTTAAAATTTTATTTGAAGGATAGCAAACTGTATATATCATAACATCACAGCAGCAAATCTTGATTATGCTAAAAGTAAAACTTAAAATTTGCAGCAAAACAAATTTTTGTTCTTCAAATATTGACTACAGCAAAATCTTTACTCAAAGACTGAAATTCATTCTACCTTACAAATAAAAATTTAGGAAGTAGCAAACATTGATGACAGCAAAACTTAAAATATTAAAAGTCAACCGCAGTAACGATAGCAAAATTGTGCGAGAATCCAGTCAGACAAATTTGCAAGCCTCCGATTAGAATTTACAACATATCAACCATAGACTACAGCAAAGTTGTAGCAAAAATCATTCAAATAAATTGCAGTCGTTGTGAAAATTTGCTTCAAATCAAGTGTCACCGCTTGGTAATATCAAGTGTTGGAGGTCTTGATTGCACTAAAAACATATAAGACGAGCTGGGGGTAATAAATCAAAATACCAACTCAAAGACTCAAAAGTTTGGTCGAAACTAAGAGATATTGAGGAAAGCAAATCTTAACCTAAGCAACTACAATGTATCTATATGTAACAAGAGTGGAGGAGAAATGTGAGGCAATGTCAGACACATTCGAATAAATGTAAACACTTGCTTAAAATCATGTGTTACATCTTGGTGCTATCTAAGCGCGTAATCTTGACCGCAGCAAAAACAAAGTCATGGGGTGCTGGAGCAAAATAAACACTCAAAAGACTACCTTTTGATGAAATTCATTGCTAGGGAACATTCACCAAAATTTTGCAAGTAAGAATTATTAACGACAGCAAAACTCATGGAAAGTAACAAATATTTATGACAGCAAAAGTCATAAAATACAATTTGAGGCACTCAAATGAAGGGAGGAGTGTCTGAAGAATCCGAACTGAAAACATGAGTCGAACACACTTCAAATCATGAGTCACATTTTAGTATAACCTAAACTTGCAGATCAGAATCGTAGCAAAAACCGACGTGAGGAGGTATTAAAGCAAAATCTCAGCTCAAAGGAGCTTTGATGAAAATTGCTCTTAGCAAACCCACATAGTACTGACCGTAGCAAAAAACGAAGTCAGGAGGTGCTAGAGCAAAATCTCAACGCAAAATACGTGGAGTTTTGATGACATTCACTATCAGCAAATTTCCAATTAAAATTTTGCAAATTAACGACAGCAAAATTCATTTAAAGTAACAAATATTTATGACAGCAAAACTCCTAAAAATAAACTTGAAGTTCTAAGAATAAAGGAAAAACTGTAGGACAGCTTGAAACAAAGCCTAACAACAGTAATAAATTTCCTGTCCCTTCTTGGCAATATCTAAGTCTTGATCGCAGCAAAAGAGCTAAGAGGTGCTGTAGCGAAACATCATATCAAAGACTGCGTTTTGATGAAATTCATTATTAGCAAACATTTAATAAAATTTGCTAGTAAGATTAATTAACGGCAGCAAAACTCATAAAGATCAACTTGAGGTACTAAATTTAACAAAAATGGAGGGAGAAGTGTCTGACGAATCCGAACTGTAAACATTTGCTACAAATCATGAGTCACATTTTAGTATGACCTAAACTTGTAGATCAGAATCGTAGCAAAAACTGAAGTGAGGAAGAATCAAAGCAAAATCTCATCTCAAAGGAGTGAGTTTTGATGAAGGTTGCTCTTAGCAAACATCCAATTAGGATTTACAAAGTAACAACCACTGACATTAGCAAAAGTCGTTGAATTGTAGCAAAAATCATTCAAATAACTTTGGGATATTGTCAAAATTTGCTCCAAATCACGTGTCACATCTTAGTGTTATTTAAACTCAAAAGGTTTTGATTGCAGCAAAAAGCAAAGTTAAGGGATGCTGTTGTGAAACATCAGCTGAAACAGAAATTGAAACAGCTGAAACTCACTCTTAAAAGATTCAGTAACAAATATGGAGGAAATCAAAATTTGAACCGAAGCAAATGATTCCTCTAAAACAGTGTCCGTTAGGGTTTTACAGCGTTCTGTTGGGTGATTTGCTTCCATTCATTTCCAATCAGAATCGCGTGGAAGGTAAATGTCAATTCGGGTGGCCTACACCGAGAGAGACACACACATACACAGCCTACACGTCAGCACGTCAATAACAATTTATTGTCAATTTTATTTATTTTTATTTCCTTGCTCATACATTATGTATCAATAATATATAACCAACGGTAATAAAATATTAATAAAAAAATTCAAAGTAGATAAATAATTTGTCTGACTAGATAAAAATGCGGGAATTTTCCATTTTCCCCGTCACGGCTCTCTTCAGCTACGAATTTCTTCGTCTTGTGTTTAGCCTTCACTTGACAGACAGACAGACAGACGGACGTATAGACTGGTTTGTTGAAATAATAGATGTCACGAATTCGTTTATCTTCTCTTCCCTCCTCTCCCTCCCGTCTCTCTCTCTCTCTGTTCGCTTCTCTTAAAAGAGGACTAGGCTAATCTCCTTTAAACTCTTTTGGCACATCTCCATAACGCAAACGTACCGTAAAGATGCTTTGTCATCGTTACGTGACTGATCAACAAAATAGGAAATTGGTTGCGGAGGAGGAGGAGGTAGTGGTGGTGGTGGTGGGAGAAGAGGAGAGGAAGTAGTAGAAACGAATTCGACGAGTGATGTTTGTGGATTCAAAGCAGGGTTGGTGGTAGTGTACTGTTGGGTCGGTCCAAACAGGAGGTCTTGGGTTAGGATTAGGATGGTAGTCGAGTTTAGCTGTCTAAATTTCTGGGTTTGACCTTTTTGTCGGTTGTTGTTGTTGTTGTATATAAGCACAACCTTGCTCTCACTCGCTTCACACCCTTTATCCATCACCATCACCGGATTGCCTTTTTAAGAGAGGGAAAGGAGAACAAAAGGTGAGGAAAGGAAGGCCTCGATTAATCATGATACCCGAATGAGAACAATAAAAAGACAAAACATTGGAGGGACAACATTGTCATTATGCAACTGATCGCTAACTAATGTGACCTTTGAGGAGGGATATGAGTGTGTGTGTGGAGTCGTGCCAAACTTGTCTTAATTCGATTCCGAAGTGGTCTGTCATCAAATTATCATTAAATCGCACCACCCGGAACGTCGAGTCCAATTAATCGTCCTTCTCCTCTTCCGACCCAACCGATACCCAATCAAGAGGAATTGGGAGTGGTGCCCACCAGGGGGGTCGATATACACCCGATCGATGCTCTCTTAAAGAACCCAAACATTACATAAACTCCCCCTAAGAACCGTGGTAGCAGATGTTCGTCTAACTGTTACGACACCGCCTTCTTGACTTGAATGTTATCGAACACAAAATGTTAACGTGCCGGTACTGTTGTTGTTTCGCTCATCCCAAGCTTTGATTTCCTGTTTCGGTGATTGGTTTGCGCATGCGCCGATCCCAAGTTCCGGTTTTTTGATTGCATGATTCTGCTGTTTTGTGGTTAGGCCTATAGACGAAGAACTTTGTGACATGTTCGTGATTGGAAATGGTGAGGTAGCAAAACATTGGGTCAACTTGTCCTTGGTAACTTCAACCGATGATGACCTTTGTTCCTGGTAGTTCCACAGTTCTGCTCTAACTACTGAATCTAAAAGTGGGTTTGTCGACCTCATTAACAAAATCGATGAAAGCGTTGGAAGCGACCACGACGGTGTCATGGCTCTAGAACCTGTGGGCAGACGAGCGGACCCAACACCCGAAGGCCGTCACAATTCCGATTCGATTCGGACGAGAAAGCGAGCGTTTATGTGGTCGAGTGACCACTGGCAAGACAGCCGGAGAGACAGTCCGTGAAACTGTTAACCTTGACATTGAACAATACCCTCGTCCGTAGCCTTTGGGAAGTTAAAATCGCAATAAACGACAAATTGGGAGCCATCTTTTGATCCTTGATCCTAGCAAAAGCTAAGTTTTGCTTTCGTCAAGAATTTCGCTCTCGAATCTTTCCACTCCGTCTTCCCTTTTGTTGTCTGGTGTCACTCTCAATGAGACCTTGAAACCAATCTTTGAAACAGATCTCGTTAGAAACACAAACAAATCTCGGCTATTTATGGATCCTGCAGCCTTCGTCTTGTTTTCAAGTGATCGAGGAGGTGGGATCTCATCGTCGCATCTATCAGGAGATGAAGAGAGAAGACAAAAGAAATACAAACACGAGAATGAATGGTTTTCGGGTTTTAATGAGAGGCCTTGAGGGAAGAGAAGCACAGAAGATTAGAACAGTTTGATTATAGTCTATCCCACGAAATCCGGTGTCGTAGATGTGCTAAAACGACAGATTCTGGGAGGACACAACTTCCCTCGAGGATCGATGAAACCATGTTTGTTGTTTGTCTTGTACTATCAAGATGGCGATGGAGGGCCTATCGATAGCCCAACTGATAGTACCCTAATGGATTTCTGGTAGTCGTGTTGGCTTTGCTGGTAGATGGTATCTTTGGTGGTGTAGGTTGAGGATGGAGGCAAAGGTTCTACCTTTCGAAGATGATGTGGCGTTTCTACCTCGGTTTGCCGATTTCCTGTCTTTGAGTTGTTTCTTGTCTTCTGTTATGACTAGCTCCGGTCCTGTACCTGGTTGTTTTCCTTATTCATGTGACTTTCTTATGCCTGATTGAATCTTCTTTGACTGATTTCCGTTTCTGGGTTTAATCGTCTTTTGCTGTGGTTTGTTGCAACAACTTCCGGTTAGCCAACAGCAAATCGTCGTGTCATCAATGTCTTCTCTTGTATATGACTTTCTTCATTTTTGATTGACTGCAGGTTTCCTTCCTCTCTTTCTGTTTCCGTGAAGCTTCGTATAGCTTTTGTTTTGCGGGTTTTGCTGTTGTTTTGTATATAACGACTTCCGGTTGTGGGATATAATTGAAATGGAATCTTTGGTATCCGGTCTGAAGATTTATTTCCAAACACCAACCCCAATTCTATCTCTCCTCTGGTACCTTCGGTACCTTTGTTTGTAACTCAACATCGATTTGTGGAAGAGGTGTCGGTAGTAAAAGACAGAGGAATGGTTTTGCTGTCGTTCTTAGGTATGCATTTCCGTTTTTTGTTTTGTATGCAATGACTTCCGGTTAGGGATTGTAAATAAAATGGAGTTATGGTATCACCTTCCACGTTTTTCTGGGTTTCTCTCTTCCTCATCTACTTTCCTCGTTTCCATCCAGTTTCTTGATCTTCTTCGTCTACGTCCCCATGAGATCTAACATAATTTCGTAGCATCCATGGGAGGAAGTAGTGTTTGCAATTACTTGCATACAGGTTTTAGTCCCACAACAGTACATTGTTTAGGATATCGTAATGATATTACAATTCTCCAGCTGTGTGTCGAGATGTAGCAAAAACCGGAAATGATTGTCGACGAACAATACCGGAAATCCGGGAAACGTTTTCTGGCTACGTAACACACCCCATAAAACACCGGAAACGGATGATGACTAGAACGATCATCTGCAATCATTTGATTTGTCAACAGCACTCTCCCCTCGATGCGATACTCCTACCACACCTACCAACAAGACCCTGTTCATCTTATCAACCAGGCCTTCTGTCAAAGAGTAAAATCTCACAAACGCCAACGACCAAACCATCCGTACCTGAACCTGACTGACTCTGTAGTTTATATAAATGCGCAAAAGAAAAGAAACAAATCAGTGACGAAGAGATATTTTGCTAGACTCAAACAATCGACCCGATTGCTTCTTGTTTGTTTTGTTTATCGACAGAGAACCACAAAGAGAGAGATTCCCAGCGGTTCGGGTTGTTGTTGGTGTTGGCGTTGATTGAATGACCTTGAAGAGGAATTTCACGGGCTTGAAGTTCCCACGTGGTTAACGAAATCGATTCTCGCGGTTCTTGTTTTGTTTTGCTATCGTCAATTTGGTGGATTTTCACGGTTGCCCCCGCGACTTTTATTTATTTTCCATCACGAATGGTTTGGGGATGGTGGGTGGAGGAAAATCGAAGGAGAAAATCGTCAAGAACCCAAGAATTCAATGTTTCCATACAGTTGGGTGCGTTGGGTCTTATCGTCTTTGGCTATCGTTTGTTGCAACAGTTTCCGGTTAGCAGACAGCAAATCGCCATATCATCAATGTCTTCGCCTCGATATGACACTTCCGCTTTTGGTTGACTGCAAATTTGCTTCTTTCTCTTTTCCTGGGGTTTTGCTGTTGTTCTGTAAATAACGACTTCCGGTTGTGGGTTATAAATGAAATGGAACCTTCAGTATCCGGTATGAAGGCTAACTTCCGAACAACAGCACCCCAATTTTTGTCTCTCCTCCTCTACCTCGGGTTTTTGTTTTGTGACTTTATTCCGTTTCTGATTGGCCCATCTTTGTTTCTGAGTCTAATCGTCTTTTGCTGTCGTTTGTTGCAACAACTTCCGGTTAGAAAAACAGCAAATTGTCATATCATTAATGTCTTGTATGTGACTTTCTTTCGTTTTTGATCGACTGCAACTTTCCTTCCTCTCTCTTTCTGTTTTCGTGAAGCCTTTGTTTTGGGGTTTTGCTGTTGTTTTGTATATAACGACTTCGGGTTGTGGGTTATAAATGAAATGGTCTGATGGTTTATTCCCGAACACCAACCTCGATTCTGTCTCCTCTGGTACCTTCGGTTTTTGTTTGTAACTCAACATCGATTTGTGGAAGAGTTGTCGGTAGTAAAAGACGGAGGAATGGTTTTGCTGTAGGTCTTAGGTATGCATGTCTGTCTTTAGGCGTTAAAATCAACTAATGTGGGGGACGGGGATAGAGAGCTCATCATGTCATGAAGGTCTAGGTTTCTAACGTTTTTGCTGTCGTTCATGCTTGACGATATCAGGTTTCTTGTATGGGTTCGATCTGGGTTGGGGATTCGCATTATTTTGGTGATCGGGGATGACACCTGGGTAGACCGGAAAATGGGAACAGCAGTACGAAAGGGTAGAGAGATGTCTTCCGTTTTTAAGTTCTGCGTTGACATTGTCTCTCGGAGAGAATTATCACATGAAAAAGTTAATTATAGCATTTTGGTTCGTCCTTGGCTCCGGCAACGTTGCCTAACTTGGTCGTCACAATGACTGAAGAGCCCAAATCATGGGATTTCAGTTTGTTGTTCTCGGAGAATTATTATCGTTACGTCGGTCATGAGTGTCTCAAGAGTAGTTTCGCACAAACTGAAATTCGTAATAAATTTTAAACGGTGACGAAGTTCAGGAGCGGAACCTTGATCTTCAGGATAGCGGGACAGGAGTCGTAAAAAGAAAAATTTCCCGAAGGAAAATGGGAGAAATAAAAACGAACAACAAGTGAAGGACAGGCGAAAAACAAACACGAGAACCATAAACAGATAAAGAAAACAAAGTTCCAAGACGTGTTGGTGACGAAGAGGAACAAATCACGACAAAGAAGAGACAGCCAACCGAGTTCAGGTCATCGGAATCAACATCCAACCAACCATTCTCTCCCTCCCTCACTCTAACCCCAACAGCTCGAATCGTTGATTCAGTTTCCGGTTTGGTTTCCAAAGGTTCAGACACCGTTGAGTCGTATTTAGTCCCAACATGCGTCTTACATAACATAACTTGAACTGTTTACCCATAAGATAAACATAGAAGTTTTAAATTTCGATTTGAAATTTGACAAATTCCATTACCAACTCTTTCCTCTTGTATTTCCGGTTTTTTCAGTTTTATAAGAACTCGATATTGTCTTGTAGATGGTTGTAAGGTTAGGTAGACGTTGGTAGTTGGTTTTACTACCAAAAGTAGTGCTGAGATAGGTTTGTGAGGCTGTGCTGTCTCTCCGAGACAGTGTTTCCGGTTTTGTGGGCTTTCTAAGGCTTCGATAATACTCCAACGTGAGTTGGGAAGACTTTGTAGTGGGTTGTAGCTTTATTAGTAGTAGGAATGTAACCACAAAGTAGGTTTTGTAGGTTTTACTGTTCTTTAAATCATTTCCGGTTTTTGGCTCTAGATACTAGATTTTGAGTCTGAGATATTGTGCATTTTAACTTTACTCTTCTATTTCCGGTTTTTGTGAGCTTTTTAAGGGCAACATATTATTCTGTGAAGAGTTATAACATTTTGTAGACGTTCAGTTTAGACCCAAATGTAGTGCGAAAGTAGTGCTATGATGGGTTTTTGAGAGTCTGTTGCCTTTTCGAGACAAGTATTTCCGGTTTTGGGGTTTTTCTAAGGCCTCAATAATACTCCAAATTGGGTTAAAATGCTGGGTAGACCTTTGTAGTGGGCTGTAGAGTTATTAGTAGTAGGAATGTAATCGCAAAATAGGTTTTGTAGGCTTTACTGCTGTTTAAACACAATCATTTCCGGTTTTTTGGCGTGAGTTGTTGTAAATTTTTTTACATTTCTCTTCTATTTCCTGATTTTTGTGCTGTTGTAAGGGCTCTATATTGTTCTGTGAAGAGTTATAACGTTATGTAGACGTTAGTAGTTGGTTACAGTATCAACGGGTGTAGGAGAGTAGTCACGTGCTAGGTTTTGTGAGCTTTTACAGTTGTTCAGATTCAGGTGTTTCCGGTTTTTATTTGATGTCTCCATCTCTCTACTTGTGCTCTTTTCCGGTTTTCTTCTGTGTCTTCGTCTTTGTCGCGATTTCGAAAACTGTTTTCATTGTCCGTCGATGATCTGTTCTCACTTTTTATCCGTCAGTACTTCCCACCCTTGTTGTAATTCCGTTGATTCCATCTTCCTGTTTCTTCTCTTCGTACCTGAGAACTTGATTTGAAAACACCAACTCGTGGAAACAATTGGGGAAGCGAACGAGACCGGTTTTCACAAAACAATAAATTGCCTTATTATAATAAAACAATTAAAAATAACAATGAAATTATTAAGAATATAAGATGGCCTCTCTCTATAAGCTAAGTATTAAGCTTCAATTTCATCTCTGTGGAAGGATGGGAGTGAAGAACTAAACGAGGGAACGTGTTGCCACTCTGGTAGTGTGATAGTTGAGACGCTCTAAATGTCACCTCTTGCTCTCTCTCTCTCTTTCATGGCTTCTACAACCTTTGAAGAACCTTGACCAATCTCTAGGATGTCTTCCTGACCTTGTTAATTCCGAGAGCCTATCATCATCTTCCCTCGAGACCATCGGGCAACCGGTTAGAGGAGACGACAACTCGAGTTTTTACGATTAATCAGTCTTTATAGGGCTTTGCTTGAAACTCCATCCTCCTCCGACATCTCTGATGGATTCAAATGCTATGGCAAACCTGTTTTCCTGATTTATTCGAGGGCGTTTAGGTTCACTGCGAACAAGTATGTAAGGATTTTTTGGAAACTGGGAGGAGAAGAAGATAGGATTCGGATAAAATGTTGACGAATTGAGTTGAGGTAACGTTCTAAGACGAAACAATGAGACTAGAAGTCAAATCAACTTCAGCAGGAAAAGAACCAAAGGTCAGGAGATAAGGACCAAGATTACAGAAAAGAGAATAGAATTAGACGCAAAGAGAGAACAGAAACTCGAGAAAGCAGAGAAAAGGATTTACAACGAAAGAATTACCAAAGAGAAGCAAATGAAAGAAGAAGATTAGATAAAACTAGGATAGAATTAGACACGTTGAGAAGATAGAAAAGGCAAGAAGGGAAAATATGTGAAGACAGAAATAGATGAACATTTTAAGCTAGAACAAGAAAAAAGGATTTACAACGAAAGTGGAAGCAAAGGAAAGCAAATGAAATAAGAAGAGAGATAAGTCTAAGATGTAGATGTAAGCAAAAGGAAGAAAAAGGATTTAAAGAAAAGAAACACAAGAAAAACAGGAAAAAATACAGAACAAAAAGAAAAAGAAAAGAAGAACAGAAGGATCACAGCAAGAAGACAAACATAAAGCCCAAAAGAGAAGAAAGACGAAAATCAGAAAAAAGCAGAAGAAAAGATGATAAAACTGAAGGAAGAAAGAGGATTTAAACAGAAAGAAACTCAAAAGACAAGTGAAGACAACGCAGAAAAATCAGACGAAAGCAAGAAAGGAAAGAAGAGCGGAATAAATATATGAAAGGATCACAGCTAAAAGACAAACGGAAAACCCGAAAGAGGAAAGAAAGATGAAGAACAGAAAAAGTGGAAGAAAAAATGATAAAACGAAAGGTAGTCGAAAGAAGAAAGATGGCGGAATAAAACTGTTACAAACGAAGAGACAGAAGAAGGATCAGAAACAAGAAAGAAGAAACAGTTGATAAGAACAGAATGAGAAGATGGAGAAATTAAAAGGAAAAGACAACCCGCAAACCCCAAAAGTAAGACAAAAGAAACAAAACAGAACCAAAGAAAGAAGACAGAAAACCTCAAACAGACAAAAACAGGATAGAAAGGTAGAGGAGGTAAGCACCACTCAAAAGAAGAAGCCACAAACAGGAAAGCAGAAGCATAGAGAAGGAGATAGATGAAAGAAAGAAGAAGATAGATAGACAGAAGACAAAGTTTAAACGACGAAAGCGGAAAAACCTGAATAAAAAGGGAAAATTGCGCAAAAAACGGTTTGGCTTTGCTCTCAGGTAAATTTCAGGTTCCTAGTTTCGTGAATTTGAGAAATTCTTATCAGTCGAACCTTATTTGCGTACCTGTCAGAACAAAAGCACGCGGGACTGAAAGATATACACCGTTTATAAATTTTCATTTTAGGTCATGTCTCTCGTCTCCCACTTTTATCAAATTTTGTGTTTTTCAGGTTTCAGGTTTAACAAATTTTTCCTCCTCAACTCGCTTCTTAAATGAATTCATTTCCGTTTCCCATATTCGAACCTGAATTGTCTTCCCGAACCAATCGCTTTTGGTGCTGTCTCATCAGCAACCGATATCATTTTGAGTTCTCTCAATGAACCTGATCCTTTTAAAACGTACCTACCAGGTTTCAGGCTTACAGGGGAGTTTGGAGGATGGTGACATGGGTTAAACTGAAATCCTGTAGGAAGTTTTTAAGGACCAGGTAGCTTTTGGAAGTGACGTGGAAGCAGATATTACAATTTGCATAATATAATGTCGTAAAGCTCTCATGAAGTTCTTCGAACGGCTTCTCCGACCCGCTCAAATGGTGGAAGAGGATGAGTAAGGGTAAAGGAATCGTGGCAGAAGAATGACACAAAATTAAAAGAAGAATCAAAGTTAGTAGTAGAGATAGGACGGTGAGTAGATCCCGATGAAAAACTTTGCTGGAAACGAAATGATGTAAGAAAGACAAAGTTAATAGTGGCAGCAGATTGTCACGATTTACAGACATTTAAACAAGACAGAAAGGATCAAAATATGACGTAGAAATAGACTTAAAATAATCATAACTCACTACAGGAGGAAGAATTTCTAAAAACGGTAGCTTGAGAGAACAGTCAGTTCATTCATGAATGAAATAGAACAAAAGAGAAAGAAGACAGATTGAGGGAACAGTGGAAGAAGAATTACACGACAGAAAGAAAGAATCAAAACAAAAGAGAGAGGACGAGAGAAAAGAGAAGCAGAACAAAACGTAGAAAAAGAAGAAAAAGAGTCAAGAGTTAAGACAGAAGAAAATTTTCTTAAGGAGTCGTGGTAGAAGAAAGTAAAGAACGACAAACACGAAAAAGAGGAATAAAATTTGAAAGAGGAAACACGGTACAATGAATCAAAGGGGCACCCTCACAACATAGGATCGTGGTAGAAGAAAGACCAACACCTGAAAAAATGAGTTCTTGACTGACGTCTCGGTTTGTAGAAAAATTTTGGAGGAATAGTTAAAAGAATCGTGGCAGAATAATATTATGAGAATAAAATCTTTTAATAGGTCGTGGCAGCAGAAATTAGAATTTTCTTATAACGAAAGAAAAAATTGAAGCTTTCATCAAATTCTTCGGTGGGTGTTCTCGAGATGCGGGTAACATCCTCACCAGTTGAGATACATATATATTCTAGTGACACGTGCATCGAAAAAGAGCTGAATAATAAATCCATGTTTAACTTACCCACGGGTTGAGTTGAGTCGTTAATTTTGATTGGATGACATTTTCCCGGTGAAAAAAGGAAAATTTTTAAAAGTCCGAAATATCCGTGGCATGAGTCATGAGAAAACTGTTAGACTTCCGGTTTTGTGTTCATGCATCGTTCGCCCCGCGATAACCGTTCACCTTCTTCTCCTCTTCTTCTTCTACTTCCTCCTCTTCCTGTCTCTTTCCTCTGTATCCCCTTTCTTCTTCCCCTTTTCACCGCCGACCGGTGAATTTCCAAAACGGAAGCGAACAAAGTTTCTCGTTTAATCTCACAAAAATTTCAGTTTCTTTTGATCCCAAAAGCATTTTCCTTTTTTTGGGAGGAAGTAAAACAAAATGGCGGCCGGGACAGTGTCTTTGGTATCTAATACAAAAAATTATTCTCGTTTGAAGATTACCAGAACCGAAAGAAGGTCTCCCTCCCTGATATAGGTTTATATGGTGGTAGTGTTTTGGGTTAATCGAAACACCGGAAGTGAGGATTTTGGCGGTAAATTTAAATCACCCAATTTATCTTCTCTAAGAATTTAAATTTCACGGATTGTTCGTCTCATTCCCAGTCTATTTATCTGAAATTTTGGGTTGTGGTGATTACAATCAAGTCCTAAAAATCAGGTTTACCAACTTCAACTGTTCCTTCCTGATTGGGAGTGAGTTAGAGGTACTAATGTCTGGGTTATGAGGCTACTGTTATAAGGAACGTTAGTAATATTAGGTGAATCGGAAAATAATATCGTTTCTGTGTGTTACAACAAATATATTTCACGGTAAAAGTGATAAATCAGTATAATTCCCGGTGAATATTCATAATCACCAACTCAACTCGGTTAACGTAACAAATTACCAAATATTTATCACATTTACCGGATGGTTTACAAAATAATTCACTCGTAATCTGAGAAAATTTTTATTAAATTCTATAGTACAAGATAAGGATTTTATAAACTAACCGGTAAATGTGATAAATATAATAAATATATGTTAATAAATAAAGTGATATCGGGTGATTATTCATAATCACCAACTCAACTCGGTGTATGTGACAAATTAATAAAATTATCTCCTGCATTACGCTTTGGATATTTTATCAAGATGACCGGTAAATGTGATAAATACCCAGTAATTAGTTACATTTACTAGGCTTTTTTGGGCATTATGAATAGTCACCGGGAATTGTGTGTGAATTCATTCGATTTATCACTTTTACCGAAACGTATATTTGCCTTATTTATCACATTTACCGACTAGTTTATAAAGTCTAGTATTAGAATGGGGAATTTAATAAACATTTTCTCAGATTGTGAGATTGGAATTTTTTGATACTAGTCGGTAAATGTGATTAATGATCACATTAACCGAGGCGAGTTGGTAAAGTTATATATATATATTTGCCCGATTTATCATATCTATGATGACAGTTTACGGTTCGTATTTAGTCGTTTTTAGTGAAAGTATTGCCAACTTTACGGCTTTGTAGTATTTTTGGTGACCGAATTGAAAGTCTAATAGTTCAGGTAGCAATGACAGGATGTTGGTACTCCTTCCGTCTCAGAAAAATTTTTCTGTTGGGATTATTGTAGGTTTTAAGGTTCTGACGAACTATATATTTATATCAGGTTTACCAACATTGACGGTTGGTAGTCTCAAATACAGTCCTTGGAAATTCCGTGTAACAACTCGAACGCCTCGGTCTCATCACAATCAAACGTCCAGTCCTTCGTGCGACAAAAACCGTCTTGACGTCATCAGAGCGTGTCAATAATTCGCGAATAAAAGTCGACCTCGGAATAATTTTCCAATCGTGGAACAAGATGAGGAGAGTCGAGGGAAAAAGTGGAAAACAAATTTATTTGCTTATTTATTTGTTTCGAAAAGCCGTCAGGAAATTCCCCAAAAAAAAAATTCTCCAAGAAAAATCGAATTTGAACCCCCGAGACCCTTTTTACTGTATTTCCCGTTACCTACGTCATACTCCATATACAGGGACCAGCCAACGAGTAGCCAATGGGCTATAAAACCTGTTTCCATTTTAGCTAATCTTCCAACCAAACCTGAAAAATTTTTCTTTTGGGAAACCTGACCACCTGGTCGTTTGAACAATTCCCCTCCACCTCCTCCTTGTCCTCTTCTCATAACACCCCCCGGCGTGAAGACGACACTGATTTACATTCTTAATCAAAACACACAAAAAAATTATTACGTCTCAGGAGAGATTAGTCGGATGTCCTAAGAGGATTAAGTGATTCATTTGGTCTAATCGAGAAGACTACTATTTTTTTATTTAATTATTTCCTTAATACGGTTCTGATCTGGTAATCTCCAAAACCGAAATCTTCACGAATTTATGTATACGGGGATGAAGAATTGCATTAAAAATTCTTCAACGAAAAATTATTTGTATTGAAGAAAACAAAACAAAGGATCCTTATTACGGCACTGATCCGGTTTTTGATCTTATCAATGGAGGGCGACTCGTCATAAATTTCTTTCGCGACCGAAACTGACTGAAAAATTTTTATTGTTTTTAAGTATCGCAAATTGATGACTTTAACTTTTTGTTTGTTTTCGTTCGTCTCATTTCCCACGGCTCGTTTTCCCTTTGCGCACTGCCTTCTTGCTATACCTTCCCGCCCCCGCCTCCTCTCCTCTCCTCTTCCAATCGCCGAGATAAAAGGCTCCCGATGGCGCTAATTAGGTTTGACGCTTTGACTCGAATTAATTTGTTGTTGTCAAGAGTTGTGATTGCGCGACGACGACGACTTTGCCTCTCTGTGATATCGGTGTTGTCGGTTTTTTGTTGAACATGACTCGCGATTTGTATTTCCCTCCCACTCCCCCTCCTCCTCGAATTAAATTGTTAGACAGATTTGTTTGGAGTGAGTAAACCCAAATTCGGGATTGGCCCACCTCCCAAAAATTTGGTTTGAGCTTCTGTGAGTTTCAGTCTTCCTAACCCAAATTTGTCTGTTTTTTGGGTTATAAACAGCTCAACACTTGGGTTATCTTAAACAGGTTTATGGGTTAAGAACTCCTCTCTGCACCCCCACCCCCAAATATAAATTTGAATTTTTGAGAGTGAGGGTGAGAGGAGTTCTTAACGTAAACGTTTAAGATAACCCAACCCAAGTGTTGAGCTGTTTATAACCCAAAACACGGTTAAATTTTGGTTGGGTTATGTTAAACACGTTTATGGGTTAAGAACTCCTCTCTGCACCCCCTCACCCCCCAAATATAAAATTTGAATCCTTTTGAAATCCGAGAAAAGGTTAAAAATTCAACTCGACCACTTCAAATTCTCGTGATAAAAATTCAAATAAATTGATCCGTTCTGCCCGTCCCCCCTCTCCTCTCTTCCACCAACTCCTTATAAAGTTTTTTCTTTATCTTCTGACAGAATTTAAATTTTTGGAAAAATTCCCCCCAAAACAAGTTTTTAGACCCAAGTTGTGTTTTAGGAAAAATTTTTTAACCAAACAAATCCGATTTCTTCTTTCCAATTATTTCAACTCACGACTTCTTGACCTTCTCTAATAATATAATTATATAAGTATAGTATAATATACCCTTTTTTCTAATCTCTCAGCCCTAAGGGGACGTTTGATATATAAACAAGTATAAGTTATAACAAACACAAAAATTAAAGGAAGGAATTGATTTACTGACTTCCCACTTCCGTTTCCGGTTTTTGGTTTAAATTCATCTTAAATGTCCTATAAATTATTCTAAATTTGACAATTTGGGTTCCAAATAACCCCTCCCCCAAAAAAACAAAATTTGGTCAGAGGTTGGTGTTGTAACCTTCCCTTTCCTCCTCTCAAATTTCTGTTGTTGGTACTCTCCCGCCGAAAGGAAAATTTAAATTTGTGTGTACGGGATTGGATGTCCAAATTTGAAGCTCACAAATTTTGGTCGGTTTTTCTGATAAGAGAGTTTTATTATCTATCAGATAAAATTGCGTTTTATTAATAAATTGAGGTTCTGTTTCCGGTTTGGAACAAAAATTTCCCGCCAAAAAAAATTCAAATTGTGTTGTAGTTATTATCTTATTTGTAGTTATCGTCGTTGATGATTGTAGATAAATAATGTTTTGATAAATTCAGGTTAATGAATTCCCACCCCCTTCCCCCACCCGAGTCGTATTGGTTGAATGAACCTGAATCAGGTACGGTGATACTTTCAAACCAACGAACTCAACCAGCACCATTTTGGAAAATTAATCGATAAACGAAACCGGTCACAAAAACCGAAAAAAAGCAAATTTTTCCCGCGTAAATTCAAACTCCCGGAAATGGAACATCGAAGGGAGGGAAGACGGAAGGGGTGTCTCGTTGGAATCATACACCGAACGGCCAAACCTGAACCAGCCGAACGCGATGGTGGAAATTCGATTTGATTGATTTAGCTCACGTGTTTTGGTTTCTTCTCCTCTCCTCTCCTTCACCTTCTCCTGGTTGAGAGTGTTTCGATCCTTTTCCGGTTGTCACAGGCACTACTACACACAGGCACGCGAGTTCACTCTCACCGAAAAACAAAGTCGAAACTAGGTTCCTGAGAATATCGCACGAATGATAAAATCATCCCGGTCCCGCAACCAGAACACTAATGAGAGCTTTACGTGAAAAACTTTAATTGAAATCAGGCTTGCGAAACAGGTTGGCTGTGCTTAGCATTTGCACCTGTATCGCGGTCTTAGTTACGCTCATGCTTAACTTATTCAATCCAAAGTCTCGTTCTTATTCCCTTCGTTATTCTCTTGGAATACTCGAGAGAGAGAAAAAAGGTTTTCTTCTTCTTCGTCTTTTCTATTTCTCATCTTTTTGGGTTGGTTTCTTGTTTAGGGAGAGATCAATCACTTCCTGTGTCAAGTTGGCAATACTGGTGTCGCATTTAGTGCATTCTATACATCCATTTCCTTCCCAAGTACATACAATTGGTATCGAAAAACGAATCGAATTTGGTTTGGGTGGTGATTCAAGTTTTCGAATTTCGGGAATAGGGAACTTATGAACAGGTTCCGTCCCAAAAGTCCCCGGAATGAGTCTTCCTCACTCATTTAATATCCTTCTAGTCCTGCTTCCATCTGTTATTGATTTGATCATTCCGGGGACTTCTGGGACAAATCCTGCATCAACCGACTTGACGACGAGCTATGACTATACTGCTACCCCGTTTTACGGTCATCGTTCTTTAACTGTAGATCGGAGAATCAGCTTTCGAGAAGCCGGTTTCAGCGGTCGATCGGTATGAGTAAGTCACTCGAGTAGGTTGTGTTTGAAGTGGTGCATTCCGGTCTTGGAAGGGGTACAAGTTGGAAACTGCTGAAGCAGTCAGAAGGTGAAGAAAGCAAAATGACGGGGATTGAAACAGAAAGATGAGAATGTCAGCTTCTATGAGAATTCAAACCGAAAATTTTTGTTTAAATTATCTACTCCATTGCTACGTAGATAAAAATGTGGAAAAATAAATGAAACTCAGTGAATCAACCCAAACAACTAAAAATTCCACAACGATTCGGTAATAGTAGAATGCTTACTATAGATAAACAAAAAGGAAAAATATAGTTTCCAGAAAAGGATAAACAAGAGATAAATTATACATACAGATAAACAATACAAGTAGATAAACAAGACGCACTAACTGATGATTCAACAACAACAATCGAAACCGAATCGCAAAAAAATAATTTCTGCCATTTTTAATTATCTATATTTTATCCATCTACCTCCTTATGTTTTATTATCTATGCGTCTCTTGGCTTCTATCACATTTACCGGTTAATTTATATAATTCCCAACCCCTAATGTGAGCAAACTTTAATTTAATTCCCCATTATGATTTGGAGGTTTTACAAACTAACCGGTAAAAGTGAAAAACATTCAGTAAATAGTATTGTTGATTATGAGTAGTCGCCTGAGACTAAATGCCAATTAACCCCATTTATCACTTTTACCGTAACAAATATATTTATGATATTTCTTGATAAAACAGACAAATATATATAATTTCCGGTAAAAGTGATAAATAGGGCGAATATATATATTTATAATTCCCGACGATTATTCATATACACCAACAAAGCTTGGCCAATGTGACAAACTATCAATACTTAATATTTATTACATTCACCGGTTAGTTTGTAAAATATGAGACTTTTATCCTCCATTACGAATTGGATATTTTATCAAGATGGCCGGCAAATGTGATAAATAGTCAGTAGTCATATTTATTAAGCTTCGTGAATTGAATTGTGAACCGGAAATGGTGTGTGAATTCATTCGATTTATCACTTTTATCGAAACGTATATTTGCCATATTTATCACATTAACCGGATAGTTTATAAAATATCCAACCCATAAGGGGGAAGTTATCAAGAGTTTGCTCAATTGACAAATACATCCAATTCCGAACTAAGCTCCGTTAATGTGACTAATTACTGAATATTTATCACATTCACCGGTTGATTTGTAAAATATACAACCCAATAATAAGGAGTTTACTAAAACTATGCTGAAATTACGAGTTGAAAATTTTATAAACTGGCTGGTAAATGTAATAAATATTGAGTAAATTGTCACTTTAACCAAGCTTAGTTGGTGATTATGAATAATCGCCGGGAATTTTGTATCTATTTCCTTGATTTATCTTTTTTACCGTAACATTTATTTATCATATTTGCCGGCTATTGTAAAAAAAACTCCAGCTTGTCATGCAGAATTTAATGAAAGTTTGCTCAACTTAAGATTTGGATATTTTATAAACTAACCGGTAAGTTTGATAAATACGATAAGTATATACTACGGTTAAAGTGATAAATTTGTCAAATGTATAATATAATTCCCGGTGATTATGAATAATCACCAACTAAGCTTAGTTAAAGTGACTGAATATTTATCACATTTACCAGCTATTTTGTGGGTTGAGATTCTTTCTAAAATGGCCAATATTTATGAAATGAGATGTCACCTAAGTGTGCAGTATTTTTGAAATTCCTGAAGTGCGTAATATAGTGAACGTAAAAAATATAAAGTAATGTCATATAAATTTTTAGGTAAAATTGAGAAATGTGCCGAATTTAATTCCCGACGATTGTTCATAATCACCAACTCAGTTTGGTTAATGTGATTAATTACTGAATATTTATCACATTTACCAGCTAGAATATTAAATTTCAAACTGGTAATCTGAAAAAACGTTTCTCCACTAGAAATTGGATATTTTATAAACTAGTCAGTTAATATGATAAATATGGTAAATATATGTTTCGGTAAAAGTGATAAATCGGATGAATTCACACACAATTCCCGGTGACTATACATAGCAACCAACAAAGCTTAATAAATGTGACTAATTTCTGACTATTTATCACATTTACCGGCTAGCTTATAAAATTTCCAACTCGTAATTTGAGCATAGTTTTAGTAAATTCATTATTGGGTTGTATATTTTACAAATCAACCGGTGAATTTGATAAATATTCAGTAATTAGTCACATTAACGGAGCTTAGTTGGGATTTGGATGTATATTCAACTGATTTATCACTTTTACCGTACTATACACATATAATATTGCTTTCCGGTCTATATAATAGTATTACAGCCCTCACAGTTTGAATGTCTGGGGTTAGGGCCTTAGTGGTGGTGGTGGAGGTGGTGCGGATTTAACAAACACGTAGAAAAAATGACTTCGCCAATTTGGTAGTATAAAATAAAAAAGAAAATGGCGTCAGATTAAAAAAACGAAAATCTCTCCAGATAATTTATTAGAGCTTGTTAGCCTAGAAGAGATGTCAGGAACCAGTTATCTGACGCAAATGAGCCTGTGATTTTCCAACATTTAGCCGAACCTGGCAAAAATTTCATCTTCTCACAAACGAGATTCCTTTAGGTGTGACGTCTTTTACACTCAAAATGATGGAGGTGACAACTTTGAGAAAGCTCACGTGACTGGAAAACAAGTTTTTTGCATCCGAAAGGAAATTAAAAAGAGAGAAGATGAGACGAGAGAAGAAGAGCAACCGACCATCTCCTCCGAAGATTGAAACGTAATAAAAGATGGAAGCGTTAAAAAGCTCGCTTAGGATAATTTCAAACCATCAGCCTTCTTATAGCCTAGACCTTCCTTCATTCTATCACTCAAAAACCAATAGATAGGTGGATAGATAGATAGATAGATAGACGATTGACAAACTGTGATACATCATCGAGATGTAATCAAAAGTACCAAACCCAAGAAGGGTAAATTCAAACTTTGGCGCGAAACAAGAGAGAGACCATCTACTCAAATGATAGACGGACGCGGAAGTCGAAGTCGTAGACGAAAGTAAAAGACGGAAAAACTAAATCGAAAATCGCCCCGCCGAAAGTGTTGACCTCTAAGCCAAAGTTCTCTTATCTACTTTAAATCTTGACAAAGATAAAACTGTTAGAAAGGTCAAGTGTGCCGCGAGTAGATCCCCCCCTCCACCTTCTACTACTTCATTATCTATCCCACAACACGAAAAGATCGTCGAGAATAGGTCGCGACGAAAGACGTAATGAAAAAAAGCTTTTATCTATCTCCTGAGGAAGGTGTAGATGTAGAGTCCAAAAAAAGCTTCTTTTATCTAGATAATTGAGACATTATCTACAGGAAAGATAATTAACTCCTTTGGTTGAAGAACGAGTCTTGAATGTCAGGTAGCACAATCATTTTGCTTGACAGATAAAAAGTTGAAAAGTTTTTTTTTCGTTTCTTTTTGTTAGGTTGGTAGCTCTGAACGTGATTAATTGATTGAAGCCGGTCAATTAAAAGTGTTTTTTGTGTGAATCAGGTTTCGAACCTGAAAATTTTAGGTTCGTTGAAGGTTTTTGTTTGGAAGATGTTGCGTGTGGAAGATGTGTGGTTTTGGTTGAGGGTGGTCTTGTCCTAGTGTTGGATTTTTAGGTAGAACTCATCCATGAAGAGAACCAATGAGGATGAAGATGTTCTTGTTTGGTTTTGTTTGAACCGTGGCAGAAGAATAACACAAACAAAGAAAAGGTCAAAATTAGTTTTAGAAAATGAAGGAAAGGAGACAAAATCGTGACAGTGAAAGAGAAAGTTTTTAAAGAGTCGTGGCAGATGACTAAAGCCAGTTAGAAATAACGGCTATAGGTTAAGAAGTGATAAAAACCGTGGCAGAAGAATATCATTTTAAAAAATTAAAAGAAGAATCAAAGTAACTCTTAAAGAGAGGACAGCAAGTTATCGTGGATGAAAAATATTGTCAGAAAGAAAGTAATGCGAGAAAGAAGAATCGTGGTAGAAGACTATCACGACCTACAAACATCTTACAAATGCCAATAAATTCTACAAATTTTGTACAGACCAAAGAGAAGGAATCAAAATGGTTGTTAAAAAGACGTGCCAGAAGAACATTACAAAAAGTAAAAGAAGAAACAACGTAAATCGTGACAGAAGAGAACAACCAATTGAAATGAAGTAAGACTGATTATCTAGAAAGGCAACAGAATAGAAGGAAGAAAGATTGAAAGAGCCGTGGCAGGAGAATATCAAAAATTAGCAACAAAAACAACTAAAACAAGTCGTAGAAATGGTAAAACTCATGACAGTGCCCAAAAAAGTTTTTAAAAACTCGTGGCAGTAGAGAGAAAGCAGATAGAAGGCAGATAACGACTACTGGTCAAGGAAATTGATGAAATAAAAAAACCAAGGAGAAGGAAGGAAACTTGAAACGACGTGGCAGAAGAATGACAAAAGCTAAAGAAAGAAACAACAATCAGTAAGAGAGAACCACCAATTAGAAAGAAGAGAGGACTGATTATCTAAAATAGCAACAGAATAGAAAGTGGAAAGATTTATAAAACCGTGGCAGGAGAATATCACAAAATAAAGAAGAAACCAAATGAGTCGTAGAAAAAGTAAAAACTCAGAATAGGTCGTTAAAAAACCCAATGGAGTCAAAAGTCACGACACTGGAAGAAAGGGCTTTTACAAAGTCGTGGCAGGAGAGAAAAACCAGTTAGAAAAAAGAGGAGATGACAAGTACAGGTCAAGAAAAGTGAAGAAGTAAAGAAACAAAAGAGAAGAAGTCGAGAGAACGTGGCAGTATAATATTACAAAATATAAAAACAACGTAAATCGTGGCAGAAGAGAACAACCAATTGAAATGAATTAAGACTAATTATTAAGAAAGGCAATAGAAAGACTGATATAACCGTGGGAGGAGAATATCACAAGATAGAGAAGAAACCAAATTGAGAATCGTAGAAAAGTAAAAACTCAGAAGTCATTAAAAAGAACGAAAGGAGTCAGTTGACACGTCAGTAGAAGAAAGGTTTCATACATAGTCGTGGCAGGAGAGAAAAGAAACAACCAGTTAGAAACCAAAGGAAAAGAAAAGAAGTCGAAATAACCGTGACAGAAGAATATTACAAAATCAAAAGAATAATAAAACTTAATCGTGGCAGGAGAGAGCTACTAGTTAGAAAGAGGTAGGACTGATGAAATTAGAAAGATGTAGAGAACCGTGTCACAAGATTAACACAAAATAAAGAATAAAATCAAAATAAGTCGTCAAAAATGAATGAAAGGAGTCGAGAGAGACAAGAGGAACAAACTTTACAGTAATAACGGAGCACATTCCAGACACACCACATGGAATCGTGGCAGAAGGAAGACAAAAGAAAATAGGAAAAGGAGAGCAGGTAAAATGATAGTAATCAAGTTCGCCCGATGCTCCGGACAAAGTTCCAGGTGTGACAATGCGGAAAAAATTCTGGATTTCCCTTCGATCTCAAAGTCCAAAGTCTTCTTTCATCCTCCATTTTGATTTTTAACCGCAAAACATTATTATTATTATCATCTGCCAACCAGATGCTAAGACAGAAAGAACAATGGCTAGAATTATCAGACATTATTGGTCATTATCAATTAGGATTGAACGTCTAATGACAGATAATAGCAGACAAAGTTCAATCTGCATACATTAACGAGGAAGACGAGCCCGAGTTGTTGCCTTTTTGTTCGGCCGACTCTCTTCCTGGAATCCATCACCACCACCACCACCGCCACCTCATAGATCCCATCAGTTGTCAGCCCACCTTCGACAGGTCCACGCCAAAAAAAAGGATCGACAAGGCTTCAAGGTCTCCCTCATTCTCCTGACACAAAAGGAACTTCAACATTAACATATCAAGGCGGGTCACAAGACAAACGAGATCTCTTTTCATGGATGGGGTCACGGGAATGGGAGAAGGAGGAGAGGGCAGGGGGGCACTGTTCTTGTCGAATGAGGTTCTTGCTCATTACTCCGGGGTTGTCGAAACGTGGAATAAACATGACGTGTACCTCGATTTGTATAACAATCGGTCGTCAGCAGGTTTTCATGATGAAAATGAAGAAGAAACGTGACGTACATGATATAGTTTGAGCGTAGACCTTTGAATGAAGTTTGATGACACGTCAATACTTACACGCGGAGCAACACACACTCAAATGACTCTTCGAGCAAGAATGGAGGGATGATTAAAAGAATCGTGGCAGAAGAATTAAATGTTAAAATTATTAGATTGTGTGAATGATAATTTTTCTATTCCCCGACTTTCCTCGGGGCTTCTGTTTATTTTTCTTCTTGCTCTACTATTCCCATTCGTCTGCCAAGCTTCAACTTTGCTGTTTTCTTTTCCCACGACATTTCAAGAGCTTTTCTTAAATAACAGTAAAACGACCTAAAAAGAGTGGAATGAAAGCTAATAAACAAACCATGGACAATAGGCAAAAACAAGCTTCAGAACTTTATTGACATCGTGGCAGAAGAAAAACCAAACGTACAATACGTTAAAGTAGAGCAAAAGTTCTATTCAAAGGGAAACGACACAAAAAAGTTGAAAAAATCGGTGCAGAAGAATATCAAGAAAACCGCCTTAAAATGTCGTGGCGAAAGAAAATAACCTAATCGAAGACCATCAAGCAATAAAGTCAAATCGTGGCAGAAGATTAGAAAATCAGAGAAATATAAACAGAAACTTGAGGGGGAAACGTAGCAGTAGAAAATTTACAGCCATCACAATCTGTTATTTGTATCATTTCATTCTTCTGCCACGACCATTTAAATTATTTCCCAGAAGAGCTTTTACTGATTCTGTCGCAGTTTTTCAAAGACAGTACTCATTTGTGTTGATCCCAGCTTTATCCTCAAGTCGTCGGAGCGATGTCGTGTCATTAAACCACATTCAAGGGTCTGTCAGAAGACGTTTTTGGAATCAGAACAGCAAAAAAAAATTAAACAGAAGGCTGCTAATCGTGTCAGAAGAAAAATTATCGCTCAATTGGAAAGATACTCTCCCAAAACGACATTTCGCAGTTTAGCCAACTTACACAAACCTGAGGAAATTGTACTGAAGTGCCTTTCAGAAGAAGGGAGGTAGGAGGAACAAGGTACATACATTAGACTTAAAGTGACCTGGTCACCTAATCAACATAAAATTGTTTAGATTTGGACAAAGACACGTGCCTAGACTAAGTCTAGCTTCTAGAGCAAGACAACAGATTCTATCATGACGGACAAGAGAGAACACCCAAATTCCTAGCGACAACAACAACAAACACAAACAATCGGACTTTGGACTTCAATGTCAATCTGCGGTGAAGCGAAGCAATAGTGTAACATCGAGGTCGAACATCGACAAAAAATTTAATAGAAAATGAAAGAGAAAAAAAAGTTAATAGAAAAACCGGAAACTCGTTTCTGAGAATCTACCTCAAGACAACTCTACCTGATTTCAGGTCTCGGAAACAGACACACATACAACAAAAAAAAATTCAGGTTCCGGGTATACGAATCAATCGAAATCCAAATAACCATTGACCTCATTAAATCCGCCAGTAAATAACCGAATCTGTCAGTCTGTGTCCACGATTGCGCAACCGAAATTCACGGTCGCACCGGATGAGAGAACGCAGGCATGGCCCGGCCGAAATTAAAAAGTTAAAAAAGGCGCGAAAGACGTACGACCTCCTCCTCCTCCTTCTTCCATCATCTATCACGTCGGAAGTCAGCTACGAAGCTTTGATTGCTGACTCGAACACACAAGTTCATCACAAGCCGGAGAAGGAAACGAAAAAAATCCTGCAGAGGAAAAAAATACGGCAGAAAAGCACAATAGACTATATATAATTAAACGACAGGGTTGTTGTGTCGTGGCAGAAGAACAAAGAAGAGGAAATGAATTTTTTTCAAATCAAACTGACAAATTAAAGTATCACTATCAGCCAAAGTTGTCCGGATAGAAAAGAACAAACCACTGTCATAATTAACAATCGTGGCAGAAGAAAGGAATCCAAGTCCGAAACCAAAACACATTTTTAAAAAAGCCACAGAAGAACCAATGATATGAATAAAAATTTGGAACGAATCGTGGTACAAGAACAAATGAACCAATAGAATTCGTGTGTTAGAAAAATGAAAAATTATCGTGGCAGAAGGAAGGAGATAAGGATAATGAGGTATTTCAAAGCCTAAATCGGAAACTAAAACTTTTTTTAGCGTGTCAGAAGAAATATGAACACTAGAAAGAAGAGAATTGAAGGAAGTTGTAGTTTAAGAACAAAAGTATCAAGAAAATTTTTTTAAATCAGTGGCAGGAGATGAAAATTAGCCAAACAAATTATTAACACTAAAAGAAAAAAAGTGTTTTAAAAGTTGCAGTGTCCTCATTTGTTTTCTGTCTTCTTCCGCCACGATTTTTTTATTAGACTCTTTCTTCTGGCTTGTAGTTCTTTTCTGTCGTTTCTTACAAACCTGTTTTCCACTTTTGATTGATTTTGTCTTTAGCCACGATAGTTCCCCACCCCCTCGCTGGTATAAGTAGATGTAGCGTTTCATTTTAATACCACGACTTTCTGGAAACTAACTTATTTGACTGAGTGCTTGAAGTATAGTTTCCTTCTTCCTGGTTTGTGTGATTTTGTCTTCTGCCCCGACTTTCCCCATTTTTCCATCAGTTTAGTTATACTGTTGATAAAATAATTTTGAAAAATGGGAAAAGTCGTGGCACAAGACAGAATCAAACAAACCAGGAAGAGAGAAAATTCTTGACCTCAAGCACAGTCATTACAGTTCGAAAGTCGTGGTTTAAATGAAACGCCCCATCAACTATACCGGCGAGTGAAAGGGAACTATCGTGGCTAAAGACAAAATCAATCAGCTCGAAAAATAAAAACGGTTGTAAAAACGACAAAAACAAAAGAAAAGGTTTAAAAAAAATCGTGGCGGAAGAGAAGAAAAAACAAATGTAATAATAATCGTGGCAGAAGGAAATAGATAACCTTAAACCATTGCTGGGCTTCAGGAAAGTGACAATAACTTTGACAAACACCCATCCACGTGTTGGTTCTTCGTTCTCCCGGAAAATGCGAGGAAGAAAAAAATTTTCCTCCCACTCTCTCATCCCTTTCCTCCTCCACTTCTCCTCCACCGCCTTCTTTGAGAGAGCAAGAGACCTTCTAAAAAGACAATTTCGTATTCTAATTTTATTATGTAACAGACATATTTTAATAATTTTATTATTTAAATTATTTTTGTTGATACATAAATTTTATAATATTATATAAAATTATCATAGTAATGATGATAAAACAAAAATGGCGGCCGTGATTTTGAGGGAATTCTCCGGGTGACATAATTCGTCATGAAGGAAACAAAAATTTTTTGACTTTAATTGGGGTTAGAAATCACTCAAATTTCAATTTTACTACCCCCACCGAGACTTGAAAGAAGAACGTTTCTGTCGTTTTAAATGCATGGGCACGTGTTAGTTTTCCATGGAAAGGATGACAAGGTCGACATTTTTCGCGCCGAACCTTTTCTTTTGAATTTGTCTCCGGTCATCTTTTGTCAGATTGTTATCTGTGACGTCATAATAGGTATGCATGTGATTAGGTTAAGGTGTGGACTCACCTGTCTTAGAACCTAGGAAACAGGTTGGACGGTTTGGGTGTTGACCTAGTTGCTACGTCTTAAAAGCTTCACCATCGGTGGGGTGTAGTCGGGTAGTCTGGTAGTTCTTCATGAGGATTAGCCTCATTTTCATATCATAGGCACGGTAGGGAGAAGATTGAGAGACAAGACGACAGATCTATCTCACAAGCAAGTATTGAAATAAGTCGTGGCGCAAGAATAGATTGAATCAATAAAACAGCAATTTTTTTAACAGTGGCAGGAGATATGGGAATAAATTGAGTCGTGGCAAAGAAAAGTAGGTAAAATTAGCAGGAAGGAATAATGTTACAGAATGGTACAACCCAATTTGTGAAAATTGATAAAAGTCGTGGAAGAAGAAAGGACCAAACTAATAAAAAGTCATAAAAAGATAGTCATCGAAGAAGGAAAGAGTTTACAACAAGAAACTCCAAAGTTTATATCAGAAAAATTGTTTTTAAGGACGTGTCAGCAGATTATCCCAAGAGAATCGCAACATTAAATTGGGAAAACAACAAAAAATACGGCGTGGCAAAAGAAAAAGTCTTTACTAAAACCTAAAACAAGAAGTTTATGGGTTAAAATAATGTCGTGGAAGGAATGAGCAGCTAACTATTTAACAAGACCACAACCAGTCTGGTAAAAATTGATAAAAGTCGTGGCGCACGAAAGAACTTATCAAAAATACTTTTTCTTAAGACGTGTCAGCAGACAACAAGAATTGTAACGTTCAAGAAGGAATTAGAGAAAAACGTTGCTGATCAAAAGGCAACCAATTTTAAAAAATCGTGGCAGGAAAGAACAACAAGCTATCATAGATCACACACTAATTTGCGAAAATCGTGGCAGAAGGAAAGAGATAATGAAAAGCCCTTGAGGGTGTATTTTAGAAGTCGGGAAGCGAACTTCGATCGGATTAATCAGAGCGTCTACGAGTCTGTCTGTCTTGTGACTTTGTTATCAACCTGATTGGTAGGTATTCCCAGGTTACGCAAGGCACAACACCCTCACTCCAGGTTTTTTGTCTCCTTATCCTTCAGCGTGCCTGTCTCGAAGGGAATAAATTAGTCGAAACGTTTGAACAAATTAGTATTCAGGTACGCACTCGTAATTAACATTTTTTCTTCCGTTGTATGCACAAGTCTCGCACAAGTGTGTTGTGTGTGTGCCATGTGTCGAACACGTATCGCTGACAAAAGTAGGTTGTCTCTCGTCGGGATTTTTTCTTGTTCTCACTACCTTCTTGGCTCACGTCCCAATACCTCTCACTCGAACTGATTTACGATCGGAACTAGGTTCAGGTATTTGTCGTCAACGTGTGGCCCTACCGGACTATCCCAGTCACACGGTGGTTAGTCAATCAACTATACCAAAGACACCTTCCCTCTCCCTCTCAGGCACATTTGGGCGATGTCTTTACCTCCTCCGCAAGTTCAAACATGGTCTCAGTTATCTAACAATGTGTTCTATCCCCTCCTTCCTCCTCCTCCTCGTCCTCCCAGAAATGATTACTCTTTGTCTCATTTTAATTGCTCCCCGACGTAAGGAAGTTCATTAAATCAAAACCAAATCGGTGTACCAAGTGGGCGCGACACACTGTGACTCAATACAATTTCCAAGGGGGTCAGGTTATAGGTTCAACGACAGGTTCGACGAATATCACTTCCTCATTTTCCCGTAGAGAGGTCAAAGAACTTTCCCAGATTTGCGAGGGTAGCTGAGGAAGACAGGAAAAGCACAGAAGAAGAAACAACACCGAAGACTGAGTCACGCGCGAATCTTCAAACAGGTCGGTAAATAGGTCGTGAAGCTCAGGTTTTTCACGTCACCGTCTCCATCTAGCGGTCGTATCGAGAACTAAGATCCAGGCATTTAGTTGACCTACGCTCGGCTTTGCTCTCGTGACCTAATTAAACAATTCAGGTTCGTCGTTTTAGGAATTTGGGTTTTCCATTTTTCATGTCGTCTTTAGGTTCATCCGTCTGTCTCTCCGTTTATACCTGACAGAACTTGATTTTGTGTAATCAAAGCTACCACCGTTCGAACCTGAAAGTGGAAGGAAAGCTCGGTTGGATGTGTAGATCCTGACACATCAATACTACTGTGTCACATCAACACGGGGGTGGGTTTAGACGGATTTCCCCAAAACGTTTCTTCGAGTCAAACTCAGGTTCAGTTTTGTTCCTTTTACGTCAGATTGACTCACCCAATGAAGTCTTATAACGCAATCCTCCAACCGGAGGGCCACCCCTTCAGCAATACCTCTGACTAAGGTTTTATATTTAAAACCCGCGGCCGAATTTCCGACAAAACAAATTTGACACACGCCCCCTCGGAAGAATTTTGAAATCACAGCCTGCTTGATTAGAACCTGGAAAAGTCGGAAGAGAGTGAAATCGGAGTTTCGGAAGCCCGAACTAGCCCCACTTCCTCTCTCTCATGTTTGAGGAAGTAAATCAAACGGACACCTACGACAACATGGCTCCTTCAAGGTCATGAATTGACCTAATCAACGGACTATTGACATTCTCATTAGGTTCGATCAGGTTTTTACTTTCCAACATCTGTTTCCCTACCTGCCTTGCTTTTCATTTTTATGAGTTCGGATGTGTAGATAAATAAAAATTGTGGGTTTGGTCGTCCGTCTTCGATTTCCGTTTTGTCTCGATTCACCGGAAACCGTGTTCAGTAATTGACCCAGAACCTTGGGAAACGAATTCGGTGACGACAAAAAAATTTCTCTTTGGCTTGATTAAGGTTTTCTTTTTATTTTTGTTTGCAGTAGTTGGCAACGCTGTGAATATTAATTTGTTTTTGTTTTGTTTTTTAAATTGAAACCGATTTTCCTTCCGGCTTGGAGGAAAAAACGTTTAGGCTACTTCCTCCATTTTGATCGATTTTTGTGTTGTTTCTACTTATCTGGCCAAAAAAGGTGGTTTGGCATGTCGGGAAAGGATCGTAGAGCCTCTATTTCCGATTTTCTTATTATCTACCAATTTATCTACCTATCTCTAACTCTATTTATCCCCCTAACTCTCTGTAACCGAGCCTAAAACTCAACAAACAAATAACCAGTATTATAGAAAATACCTTAAACCACCTCAACGTACGAAAATGTCGTGGCAGGAGCGAAAAGCAAATTAGACTTATCATAAATCAAACCCTCTCCTCCACTCCCATCGAGTAGATGACAAGGTACAGAATAAAATAGCGATGTACCTGTAAATACCTGATGTTATCGTCATCTCAAGAGATTTATAACGTGGAAAACGTGGAAATAGAAATTTGGAATCGTCGTGGAGATGACGGAGAAGAAAAAAAAAGCGAAAGAGAGAGAGAGAAAGTAAGTAGGTTCTGCAAAGTAGATCACATTCTGAATCAATATACCTGAATTACAATAAACTAGGTTTCATATTGGTTTCGTCAGTGCCGTGTTGAAAGTAAATTGTTTGTGCGAGCAAAAGTTTGTTTTAATTTCACTGAATGTCATTAAGGCCCAATTATTTATTTATTTATTTATGTTTCTTTTCTATAGTCTTTTAATTATGAGTCATGCGTGTGTTTTATGTATAGATAATAACGCGCGTGCGCACATGGGTTTCGACCCCGCGCAAAAATTAAAAACTTAAGTCGTCGTCGGTTCGAGGTACATCATCCCTGACCCAGTTTCTAGAGTTTGGTTCGGGCTAACGGGAATGCTGATACCACGACGTCGAAAGTCTTCCTCTTTGGAATGTTGGTGATGATGGTTCGATGGATGGGTAGATGGGGAGGAAGGGAATCTGTCTCCCCGGTTTTTGAAAAAATTATCCAGGCAACAAGACGAATAATGAAGGAAACATAAATTATGGCTATGATAGGTCAAGACAGACAAAGCTGTTCTTCAAACCCCCAAACTAAAGCCAGACAGGAAAACTCCAACAGCGAGAGTTATATACATTTCAATAAGAGACAACAAGACGAACGATAGCGGCAAACAGAACCTTAACGATAAATCAAAGTCTCATACAAAGGCAACAAGACGAATGACATAGGCAGCAGTTAAAACGCCACAAACTCAGAGCCAAGTGGTAGCAAAATGAAAACGACCAAGACAGATACACAGACAAAACTGCCAAAAGAAGAGAGAGAGACAGATATATAGATAATGGTAGATACTGAGGAATAGATAATAAGAAGAAAAAGAGTTTTTGCCGCTTTATACTTTATAATCTAATTATACTCTTTTTGGTAATGATTTATTTCCAACTATATTATATTGTATTATATTATTATCATATTTGTCTATTATGTTATAATTCAGTTTTATCTATACTTCATTTAATTAATTTATTTATACATTTATTAATTTATTTTATTTATACTTTTATATGTCAGTCTCTTGTTTAATCATAATTATTTTATTTATATTTTATTACTTTTATCTGCTATTAGTTTATACTGTATATACTCGGTTTTTATTCAGTTATTTTGGTTCTGCTGTCTGGTTTAGATTCTGTCTCATTGGGTATTGCTCTAAAATGCAAGAATTTGATTCAGGGCTATTCCTTCTTACGTTTCTACTACCACGATTTTTAATTTTAATCCATATTGGTTTATTTTAATAACATCTAAAGGAACGTTTATAGGGTGTTTGTAGATAATTTTGTGTGAATTTTGATTGAGGACTTTTTATATCTACTTCCACGTCTTCCTCTCCGTTTTAATTTTGTAGGTTTGGATTCTATAGACCTGTTTGCTTACTACCTATCAATTTACGATGAGAGTTTGAACGAAAATTTTGATTAAATGCTGCGTTTATATATTTTCTACTGCCACGAATTTTACTATTATTTGCATTTTATTAAAATCGACTTAATTTAATTATATCAGTAGCTACGATGGTGTTAGAATCTTTTATAGGAATAAGTTTCTACTTATGTCGATGGTGTCTATTCCCACGACTTTCTTGTCGTTTATTTTTTGCTGTTTGGATTTTATAAACCTTTTTGGCTGATGAATACATATTACTTCCGAAGTAGGTTGCCAACGAAAGCATTGTTAAAAGGTTGTATTTACTCATTTCTACTGCCACGACTTTTTAATTATTATTTGATTTTACAAACAAGACTTATTTTAATAGAATGACTACGATGCCTTTAAGGTCTTTTTACGGATATGTTTCATTTTTGAAACTGTGTCTATTCCCACGACTTTCTCTTTGTTTATTTTTTGCTGTCTGCATTCGATAAACCTGTTTGGCTGATGAATGCGTATTATTTCCGGATGGGATTCTGAACGAAAACACCAATCAAAGGTTATATTTACACATTTCTACTGCCACGAGTTTTGTTGTCATTTGTTTTTATTAATACTGACTTATTTTAATTACATCGATACCCTAGGGTCTTGTATATAAATGAATTTCAATCCAGGGCTGATTGTGTCTAGTTCCACGACTTTCTCTTCATTTAATTTTGTTTTAGTCAAATACTATCAAGACGCTTAATTAAAACTTATTACTTCCGAGTATGTTCCCTGAGTACAAGCTTCAAGGATTCTATGTTTGGCCATCTCTAGACGTGTCTTAAGTTAAATTCCTGTTCATATGTATTTGTGCCTAAAGCCACGGTTTGCTTCGAATTTTTTGCGAATCCTCTTACTCTTATAAACTCCCAAAACGAGGGAAAGAAATTGAATTTAACGAAAATTAGATACCGACACATATTTGTTTGTCTGGTGACACGTTAGTTTAAATATTACCGACATTTTCAACAGGGATTCTTTCAAAACCACGTTCATATCAATTGAGTGAATAAAAAAGATATAAAATAAAACCCGGAAATTAGATTTATTCATTAGGTGCCTTATTTTTTGAGTCACGATCTTTTCCGTCTTTCCTTCCACGACTCTCTCTCTCTCTGAATATTTTTTATTTTATTTTGATAAACAAAACAAAATTCGTGTAAGTTTTTTCGATGGATCTTCAATGACAAACTCTCTCTGATTTTCAAATGTCTTGGATCAGGACTGTTAGACCTATTCTGCTTCCACGTTTCAATTTTTTCAAGATTTGTTGTTTTGTTTGGGGTGTGTTAGGTTCGGTCTTGTTTGTTTGGTTGGTTGGTGGTTGTTACGTCCCGCATCCCTGTTGTTGTGAATTTGGAACGTTAGAGTGCGCGAGAGTGTTCGATATCGACCCCAACAAGGTGAACACGTTTCCTCTAAAAGACAAAACAGGACGTCCTACAAAAGAACGGGAAAACCGTCCTCAGGGTCACACATACACACACAGACCCACAACCATAGGTAAAGTGGAAGAAAGACTTACGGTGATGCGTCGGATGTTCGTGATGAGCTCGATCATCCTGTAGATGATGCTGAACGTGTCCGTGGTAGTAGTGATGGTGGTGCAGAATGCACTCCGGATCGCTACAGTTGAGCATGTTCCGATATCACTGAACTAGTTCAAAGGGGTCGTGTCACGTTCTCGTCGGAGAAGAGAAATCCGAACGGGAAACTCGGTCCATCCTAGGTGGGAAACCCGGTTCAACAAGCCCCCTCACCCCGTCCTCTGACACAATAGGCCAACCGAACGGATCGAAAAACACTACGAACGCACTTGGCGGAAACTCAAACCGATCAACACTTAGGACACCACTGAACGCCTTTCGAATTGAAAAACTTTTTCCGGTATTTTTGAAACATGATTACGATTTGAAACGGTCCGCAAATTTTGATGACTTTTCCCTTCTGTCGCTCTCGGTTAACTCTTTAAATCCGCTCCGCTTTTCACTCCGACGTACATTCAATTAGATTAAATTTGAACACCGACTGAAAAATTTTTTCTGCGCAATTTGAACGGCGAAATTCGCTGCTGACATCTGCGAGTTAACTCCTTCAAATGCTGATTGTTGACTGAAATCAAAACAAAAGTTAATTGGTTAATCGATTGATTGAATAACTGTCTGTTTGTCTGTCTGTCCGTCCGTCGGATTCGTAGACCAGCTTTCAATTCCTCCCCTCCCTCTTGACTTTTGATTGCTTACTCCATAACTTTAAGACGTACAAGGATGACAGAAGGATTGTAGAGTGTCCTTCCTTCTTATTAACCTTAGCAAAAAGTACATCTTAAAATATTAGCAAAATCAGCTCTCAGCAAATGCTGCGCACAGCAAAATTCTAAATCAGAGCTTATCATCAACGCTGTAAAACCAGTTTCTCCTCTTACCAATTACGACAGCAAAAACAGGAAGCAACCTTTGCCAGTAGCAAATATTTCTTCGATTTTATAATAATATAATCGTATAATATCGAGGAGTAAATATTATTCGCGATCTCAGCATTGAGCTTAGCAAAATTCTACATGAAAGCTAATTGTTGAAATTTTCAGGCTTTTAAGGTTCAGGTTTTAAGGTTTCAGGTTTTGATCAGGGAAAAACGGACAACTATAGCAACCGACAGTACCAAAACTAACTCGTCCAGTCTTTATTATGGCAAAAACAACCAAAACTGACTGCTGTTGACAGCAAAAAATACGTCAAACACATGTATATAAGGTTCATTTCATAAATCCTGCACACTTTTAGAGGGGTTTCAAGTAATACGCACTTTTCGGTAGGATTCTTTTCATAAATAATGCACACCCCCATCAACGATCCATATCATTAGTACTGAACGTATTTATCTAAGGCTTGTTTCATAAATATTGCACACGTCTCGAAAGATTTCATTTCAAAAGTAATGCACACTCTCCCCGTTTCATTTCATAAATATTGCACATTTTCGCTTTTACTTTAATGACTTTGAAGGAGTTCTTTTCATAAATAATGCACACATTTCTGTAAGTCTCATTTCATATGTAACGCACACTATTCTTCCATTGATTTCATAAATATTGCACACATTTATAAAGGTTACAAGAAGACAGATTCCATCAGGGCTCATTTCAAAAATATTGCACACTGTTTTTTTTAGAGTCCAGTGGTGAAGGTAGAATTCTTTCACAAATTAGGTAGATTTTCATCAAAGATCTATTTCATAAATATTGCACACTTTTGTTTACTCAAATTGAAATTTTGCAGAACTTCTCCTCGAATACTACAAATCCTGACCTCACCCAACTTTCGATATGAAACAAATTTAGGTACCACCCTGCACTCTGTTTTCGTCTAGGTCACGTGACCCGCCCACAACAGTCTAGTCTGAGTCATTTCGACTTGTGTCACTCTATTATTAATTGTTTTGCTCTTCTCTTAATTACTTGAGATGATTAAGATGAAGGAGTTATGACAATCATGGATTCCATGAACTGTCGATGAATAAGAAGAGGCGGTGGGACTCGTCCCCCTGTAGCCCCCGTACATAAAATCCTGTACAGTTGTGAACTAAATCCATTTCATAATTATTGCACAATTTAACGAGAGGCTTGTGTCGAGCATTTCCTTCCAACGATTTACTAAATCAGTCAATCATTTCCATAAATACTGCACAATTCAATCGAAAACTCTAAAATGCCATTCTGTAGAAAAAATTTTCAAAAGTCATGCACACTTTCAAAGGGAGCTCGTTTCATTATTAAAGCACAAAGTTATGGGAGTTCATTTCAAAAGTAATGCACACGTTCGTGTCAAGCCCTTTTCATAAATAACGCACACCGTCATTAAGGATTAATTCCACAGACATCGAACAGATTTAGGATGAGTGTGTGATTGCACATTGTGTTGGGGCTCGTTTCATAAATATTGCACACACACCCACACACTCTTATCTACAGTTTAATGAAGTTAATAGAATTCTATCATAAATGCTGTATACTTTTCATCAAAGATGTATTTCAAAAGTATTGCACAGTTTTGATTTTTCGAATGGCAGTTTCGTGGATTCGGACTATCCTCCGGGGTGGAGTGGGGGAAGGGGGGTTGGGCTGCTGAATTTTTCCACAAAAGCGTATCATCGTCTTCAAGAAGAGTCAGAACGACGACTGAATTAGCCTAGTCATCCTCGACTTGTTTGAACATTTTCAGAAAACGACTAAAGACACCGGAAGTGGTTGAACGTGATTAAAATTTCGTCTCATCACTTTCAGCAAAACACATCAGAGGTTGAGTAACTTGAATGATTAGAACTATCATACAGTATAGGAATTATAACTTCAAACAGACGATTTTAAAATTTGAAGTAAAAAAAAATACTGTACTATAAAATCATCATATCCAACAAGTGTGCAGTATTTATGAAATGATTTCCCCGCCAAATAGTTTATTTGTCAAATTGTAATTTCTAACAAGCAATTTTAAAATTTGAAATTTTCCCGCCAAAACATCCTCCATCGCCACCGGGCGAAATATTGTATATACGGTATATAGTATAAAAATCATCTCATCATCAACACGTGTGCATTATTTATGAAATGATTTATTGATGAAATATTTTCAAGCCAAATGCTTTGTTTGTTCAAATCCCAGAAAATTTTTTTATCGTCTTTAGCGGTGAGTTTCGCGCCAAATTTTTCTCCCAAAAAAAAATTTGAATTGAAAATCCAAAATGTCGGAACTTATGTAGTCGTCACGGTGTTTTATTAGTTAATGAAAACGAAAACGACGGAAGTTTTATTTGTTTCTTTTCTAACCAAAATCTTTACGTAATTAGGCGAACAAACAAGAAGAAACGGATAGATGGATGGATAGATAGACAGACGGACGCGATGACAAACGACTCACGCAACGAACGTTCACGTAATCATTTCCGAGACACGTTCTCGTAAAAAGAAAAAATTAAAAACAAAAATGAAAGGAAAACTCACTTCCAAGTCGGAAATCCCAAATTGAATTTTATCCTCTTTTCTATTTTCTTCCTCCACGAGCTTTTCTCCCCCTTTAGAAGGCTGTGGATTGAAGAAAAAATTAAAAAAGTCAAAAAAGAGCGAAAAAGGCGACTTTAACCGGATCGACCGAAGTTGTCAACTGCCTTCTCGATTGACGATTCGAGGAAAAAACTCGAAAGAAAGATGGAAGGACTTCGATAACCTCGATCTGTGGAGGACACTTCGAGGGGTGTTCAATCTTTTCCGGATTGTTTTCGTTTATTGGTTCGGCAGAGGTTCAGCCATCTGAAAAGACCAAGGTTGCGGCCAACGTAAAAGGTGCAGCCGCCCAGAAAAAATGTTTTTCATCTAAGACGACTTCCTAGATTCTAGAGAGAAGCGAGCTTGGGGGAGGAGGGAGAAAGAGGAGAAGAGGCGGAAGTCGAACGGACTGTGACGAAATTGGAAATGGCGGGAAAATTCAAATTTTTGGTGATGTGGGCACAAAAATTCTGTCGGTCTGTATGTCTGTCGATTGGTTGAACTTATCTACTTCAGATGAGAAGACAGGGCGATTCGGAAAGGATTTGTGACTACGATGAGTCGAGTCATATATACCTTCCGTTGAGGGCTCGTTCATAATGGTCCCTGATAGAGACAATTCTGCTAGGTGTTTATTTCAAAAGTAATGCACACTTCAAAGGTTTTCCACACCCCTTTCAAACTTTTATGTCAAAAATAATGCAGACTCCAAAGATGAATACGTTTCAAAAGTATTGCACACTGCAACTAAAAGTACACTTTTGAGTGTACAAAAGTATTGCACATTTGTCTGAAAAACTCATTTCAAAAGTAATGCACACTTTAACGAAGATTAATTTTCAAAAGTGGGGCACACCCCAACAAAGAGTTCATTTCAAAAGAATTGCACACTCGTTTGAAAAATTTATTTCAAAAGTAATGCACACTTCAATGAAGGGTACATTCAAAAGTATTGCAACCAGAATCTGTTGCAATACTTATCAACCTGTATATTATACAAATAGCGGGCACTTTTGGCAAGATTTCATTTCATAAATAATGCACACTTTCGGTTATAATTCATTTCATAAGTACTGCACTTTAGGTCAGATATATTGGATGGATTCCTTTATCTAGATAATCCATAGTTTCATCAAATATTTGTGTCATAAGTTCACAAAAAATTTTTATCCATAGATATTCCAATTATCCTTTATTCTCTTACTTTTCTCTACAGACTCTTCAGCACTCATCCTGTCTTCCTGACTGAATTCCTAAGTATATTCTTGGTACATTTCCTGGGACTACGTCACTGCTCTTGTTCGTAGGTTAAAAACCTTAAAACTAGAGTACCAACTCGTTGTCTCAAACTGACAGCAAACTGAGAGACATACAAAATATTTATCCACATAGATAAAAGATAAAAACAGAAACCTTCGCATCCTTTAACATCACACTTCAAGAGGTAATCACGTGATTCGTTAGAAAGTGAGCAGCATAAGCATCATTTATTTCTTAAAAACAGCCATCTATGTAATTGCGTAAGTTAATAGATACATAAATAAATTTATGGACGATTTAAGGTTTTTAACAGCCGGTCGGTACAGACATTTTTTTTTCTAATTAATTAGCTAATTAACTTGAAAAGAGAAATTTATGATTTTGATTGTCAGTTCAATAATTTTCAGTTATGTATATTTATATTATGTACATTTGTTTATTTATTAATGTTTTGGTGTGTTAACTTGTGTTTAAGTTTTCTTTTACACATTTACCACAAGGTAGCCGAATGAAGTTTAGCTCGACTGCTACATACGTATGCTAAGTATAGGTGCATTGTTTTCGTCTTTCTAGTGTTGATGACATTATTTTATTTATTTTATTGTTATTGAATTATAAGAATGAGGTGAGAGGGAAGGAAATTTATTAAGCTGAAAATTAATAGAGAACATATTAATAAATAAATAAAATTTTTTGCTCGGATCTTACATCATAACTCACGATAAGAGAAGAAGTGTCCGTCTGTTATTAGTTATTAATCAATAAAATCCTTCGAAATATGGAAAAACGCAAACAATAACTTTAAATGACAGATCTGTTCGTTTTATCATAATGGAGAGATCCGTCTTCTTATATTTATACAAAAATTAATTGGGTTAAGCTAAGATGTTACAAATGATTATGGTATTTTGATAGAACCAATAGGCTTCTTAGGATTCTAAGTAATTAATTAAATTAAATCTGTTTTAGAGGGATTCCCCTCTGTCGAGACTGAGACAAGGTATCCGTTCAGGTTTTTCGTTTCTAATCCGGGAGGAAAGCGTCAATTAGTCGCGGACATAGGTCACATGCGTGTTAATTACTTTTAATTATACACGTGTAAGTGTGAGGATGAAATAAACAAAAACCAATTTTTGTGTAATGAGGGAAAAGTGTTCTCCTCTCACATAACACCCCCCTTCCCCCATGTGTGCAACATTAATGAAATGCCCTCATCAAGAGCTCTTAGGAATTCTAAGAAGACATATTGATTCCACCTTAATACCATGGTCAAGTCCGATATCTTATCAAAATCGGATTATTTTTACGAGATATAAGAAGACTGATCTCTCTATTATTATAAAACAAACACACACCTTCTGACTCTTTATTAGGAGATATTTGTCTATCTAGATAAACTCTGTTTGTAAATTTATAATAAATTAATATATATAATAATATATTCACACTGGTGTACCCTTCTCAGGTGTTACTTCTCATTGTGTACTGTGTTTACAAAATTCATTTCATAAATAATGCACAATTTATAAAATAATTTATTCTATATATGACATTATTAGGTCTTCCAAAAAGTGTTTATACTATACAAATAGTAATACTGGAGCTAATTGCAGTATAACTATATCTTAATGAAATTGTGTATTGTATAATTATGTCCTAAAAAATGTTTATGCTAAGTAGTAGGTATGGCCAAAAAGATCAATTTTGGTCGATAATCGAAAAAATAGTTTGGAACATATGTTATACTTATCCACCCATACTTAGCTGGAATACATCTTATACTGAAGCATTGTATAAACATGGTATACCGTTATGAAACTAATTATTCGTGAGTGTGCGTTTACGAAACGAATTGTTCCTGTGTGCATTATTTTTGAAAAATAATTCGCTTATCAAGAGCTTTACATTTGTAAAATAAATTCCTGGTTAGAGTGTGCAATATTTTTGAAATGAATTCTCTTTGAAAGTCAGCAGTTTTTCTGAAATAATTTATTCTGCGGAAGTGGGGAATATTTATGAGATGACTCACCAACTGTGCATTATTTATGAAATGATACAAATGTGCAATATTTTTGAAAGAAACCGCTCTCCGGGTTTGCGAGCTTTGCATTTTCATTGGATTCTAAACGTTTGTCTGAATAAATGATTTTGGGGGGTCGTGTTATGAGAGAGTACCGCACTATAGGAAACTTCTTTCTTTAAATTTAAAATTTATTTCTGATTTAAATAAACCGCAAAATTATTTGTTTTAATGTTTTTAAAGTTTCGTGGAAACACTTGTTTGAGATCAATTAAGCGACATCAGATGAATTACAAACTAAGACTTTGATCACGTAGGCGCGAGTCGGAAAATCCCTCCAACACTTGTGCAACGATTTGTTTATCTAGTTATCATAGAAACCAGGTTTTGTAGGCGGCTGTGATCCCGTCACATGATATTGCACTTATCACCTGGAAGTAATTACCGCAACTACCGGAAATTTCAAAAAGAAAAGAAAAAAAATTCAGGAGGAGGGGAAGATGGGAATCCTTGATAGTGATGTGCAGTATTTATGAAATATGCAATGAAACATACTACATCATTTGTGAAATGAAGGAGAGTGTGCATTACTTATGAAATGAGCCTTACAAAAATTTTGTTAACATTTTTGAAATGAATCCTGAATAGAAATGTGCATTATTTATGAGAAAAACAACACCGAATTCATCAAACTGGAATTGAAGGTGTGCAATACTTATGAAATGAATGGAAGAAGAGTGTGCGTTACTTATGAAATGAGCCTTAGATTAATGGGTTCAATATTTACGAAACGAATCCTTGATAGTGCTGTGCACTATTTATGAAAAGAACTTTGCCAAAGTCATTAAACTAAAAGTGAAAGTGTGCAATATTTATGAAATGAGGCTTGGATAAATGCGTTCTGTATGTATGAAATAGATCCTTAATGGAAGTGTGCATTATTTATGAAAAAAATTAAAATCGACATGTGCATTACTTCTGAAATGAGTTCGTGCATTCTCCCATAGTTATGGAATTAATCGTTGTAAGGTGTGCATTACTTATGAAATATAAAATTTTCTAAATGTGTGCAATATTTATGAAATAAGCCTTATAGCAACGTGCCATTTATTTATGAAACAGATCCTTGATGGGAATGTGCATTATTTATGAAAACAACTTCAAGAACGTCATTAAACTAAAAGTGGAAGAGTGCAATAATTATGAAATGAAACCAAAGAGAGTGTGCATTATTTATGAAATGAGCTCTAAATGGATACGTTCGATATTTAAGAAACACGTCCTCGATGAAGGTTGTGCAGTATTTATGAAAAGAACACAAGACGAACAGGTTGTGCATTAATTTTGACACGAGTTCATGTAGTCCTAACTCTCGACATTTTAATGAAACTAGTTCATTAGCCTATGCATTAATTCAAATGTAAACAGAAAATTTTGTAAAGTGTGTGCGTTATTTATGAAAATAATTGCACCAAAAGTGTGCATTACTTTTGAAATCAACTCTGATGGAAATGAGTTATAAAATGAATGAAATTTAAGACCGAAACTGTGCTTTATTTATGAAAAAGAAAAATTTCAAAGCTTTTCTCATGTTACTACTTCCTCTGCGCGGGGTAATTAATTTTGAAAGTGGTCCAAATCCATAATTTCGGAATTATAGAAGGAAACGAAATAACTCTAAG
>JADMLL010000011.1:10231095-10327279 GCA_016920875.1 Columbicola columbae
TATTTATGAAAACAACTTCGAGAACGGCATTAAATTAAACGTGGAAGTGTGCAATATTTATGAAATGAGACCGAGGAGAGTGTGCATTACTTTTGAAATAAAAATCTTTCTTAATGTGTGCAATATTTATGAAATGAAACCAAAGAGAGTGTGCATTATTTACGTCATTAAACTAAAAGTGGAAGTGTGCAATATTTATGAAATGAGACTTGGATAAAGGCGTTCTATATGTATGAAGTAGATCCTTAATGGAAGTGTAAGCGCAATGAGCGGGGAGGGGTAGGCGGGGGTAATAAGCTAACCTTGTTCGTTTCCAAAGACGCCAAAAACGTGCGTGCGCGTGTTGTGTTGTGTTATGTGTCTGCGTCTTTTTATTTATTCTGTGCGGTTGTGTATCAATGAAGAGTGTGACAGAGAGAGAGAGAGAGAGCGTCACTCGTTTTTCCTTTTCATTCGGTTGTTGATTACGTAATCGAGGTCACAGAAACGGTAAACCCCGAAAACAATAAAAAATAAATAAATAAATAATGTTAATAACAGAAAACGTTAATCGTAACTGTCTTGGATGGAAAATGATTTTTTGAACAGGATGTGAACTAATCCCGACAATCGTGATCCACGAGACGAGAACAAAACTCATCGTAACGGTGGGCGTATGGAAGCCGTTTATTTTGAAAGCGGATTATGTTCCTCATCACCTCCTCCTCCTCCTCTTCCCCCCCAAAACAATCAATCAATTAATCAGCGATTTAATATTTAAACTTCATTTCCTTAGAGTTATTTCGTTTCCTTCTATAATTCCGAAATTATGGATTTGGACCACTTTCAAAATTAATTACCCCGCGCATTTTCAGAGAGGAAGTAGTAACATGAGAAAATCTTTGAAATTTTTCTTTTTCATAAATAACGCACAGTTTCGGTCTTAAATTTCATTCATTTTATAACTCATTTCCATCAGAGTGATTTATAATGTGACACTTTGTGTGCAATTATTTTCATAAACAACGTACAATTTACAAAATTTTCTGTTTACATTTGATGTTAATTAATAGGCTAATGAACTAGTTTCATTAATAGTGCACAGAGTTAGGAATGCATGAACTCGTGTCAAAATTAATGCACACGTTCGTCTTGTGTTCTTTTCATAAATACTGCACAACCTTCATCGAGGACGGGTTTCTTAAATATCGAACGTATCCATTTAGGGCCTATTTCATAATGCACACTCTCTTCGGTTTCATTTCATAAATATTGCATAATATTAGGAAAGATTTTATTTCAAAAGTAATGCACACTCTCCTCGGTCTCATTTCATAAATATTGCACACTTCCACTTTTAATTTAATGCCGTTCTTGAAGTTGTTTTCATAAATACTGCACATTCCCATCAAGGATCTATTTCTTAAATGGTACGTTCATACAAGGCTTATTTCATAAATATTGCACACATTTAAAAATGTATATTTCATAAGTAATGCACACCTTACAACGATTAATTCCATAACTATGGGAGAATGCACGAACTCATTTCAGAAGTAATGCACATGTTGATTTTAATTTTTTTCATAAATAATGCATTACTCATTAAGGATCTACTTCATACATACAGAACGCATTTATCCAAGCCTCATTTCATAAATATTGCACACTTTCACTTTTAGTTTAATGACTTTGGCAAAGTTCTTTTCATAAATAGTGCACAGCACTATCAAGGATCTGTTTCGTAAATATTGAACCCACTAATCTAAGGCTCATTTCATAAGTAACGCACACTCTTCTTCCATTCATTTCATAAGTATTGCACACCTTCAATTCCAGTTTGATGAATTCGGTGTTGTTCTTTTCATAAATAATGCACATTCACATTAAGGATTCATTTCAAAAATGTTAACAAAATTTTGTAAGGCTCATTTCATAAGTAATGCACACTTTCCTTCATTTCACAAATGATGTAGTATGTTTCATTGCATATTTCATAAATATTGCACACTTAGACTTCCAGTTTGATGATTTTGGTGGAACATGCTTTCGTAAAACCTTCTTCACACGTACAAGACACTTATCTATCGCTTTTTGTTTTCAAAAATACTGCACACTATGGTCTACAGTTGAGTGATATTTATAGCTCAGTGATAGTGTATATTTTCAGTACCGACTTATTCCATAAATATTGCACACTTTTGTTTCCTTGGAAATTCGTGGATTCAGACCACTTTTAAAATAAGCCTCTCGCGCAAGGAGTAGCCCACAAGAAAAGTAGAAAGAGAAATTATTTTTGTTCAAATCTTTTCCTCTTCTTTCACTTTATCTTCTTCTTATTATTATTTATTCATCTATCTATCGTTGATAGATCAAAAGATAAAAGATGGAGGTGTTGGGTTAAAGTGAAAACGGTGAGAACATGTCCGACCTTTTGGATTTAGGCCGAAGGAGAGAGAGAGAGAAACGCATCTACAAAGAGTATATATATAGAAAGGACGAATAGATGACCGGAAACGGAAGTAGATACAAGAATAACGTCTTAGACGCACAGTATGGTGGCCAATAAAAGACTCAAAATGGCATCCGAGTGGATGGTTCAGGTTTCCGAGAAAGAATGACCGAGGCTGCCACCTCGATTTTCCTTAGAAAAATGACTTTGTACCTTCGTACCTCCTCCTCCTCCGCCCCTGTCACCCTCAGCAATGAACGAGTGAGTCGTTAACACAACGAAAATCGGAGTTGCCACGTTTAGATAATGAGCTCCCTCCAATTATTTATAATAAGGTCGTTCACACATTCAAAGTGACACATGAAGGAAAATTACCCCGTGTTTAGCTTACGAGTGAGGAAAATTCGTCTGGCTAACTGGCTGGCTAAAAGGAAAAACTTGGAAGCCTGACCGAACTCGAATCCGTCTGTTTGGTGTGTCCGTCGCTCTGCTTCCTAGATATTTTCCTTCCTTGTAGGGAAAATCATTTCAAGCTTATAGATAAAGACAAAATCGCATTTTTTTGTCTACTTGGTCGTTTTTTTTTATCTGCTTATTGCCAATTTTGTTTTGCTTATTTTTAGCTGTGATCTTAATGTGTCAATTTCATTTCGAAATTCAAGTGTGAGTGTGTGTCGCAGGGCGTGGTGCAGCCATTGCTATCAGTTACGATTTTTCGATTGCAATTGCGATATCCGACCTGGTCCTGGTCGTTAAATTTGATAATAATTAAACGAATAAATCGTTTTATCTGCGCCATTTTGTTACTAAAAAATTTTCCTGTATCTCCCTCTCTGCAACAGGTTTGCTACCTGAATTTAGACCCTTTTTTGAAATTCTAATAGATAATCGTCTTTCCTTCTTTTATCTACTCACATCGCTACTACTATTTTTGTTCTTATTCTCCTTTCTCTAAACAAATTTTATCTAATTCACTGCAAGAGTTTGGAGTTGTGCGGATTGATTATCTGTTATAGAAGTAACAGTAGGCAACGTTTGTTGGTCTATGTGTACGTATCGACATGGATGGCGTTAGTTATGAAATCAATTTCTTCAGTGTGCACTATTTATGAAACAAAATCTTCCTAAGTCTGTTCACTACTTGTGAAATAGACCATAGATAAGTGTTTTATCTGTATGAAGTAGGTTACTGAGAGTCGTCGCATTATTTACGAAAATAATCCCACACAAATCATCAAACTGAAAGTGTAAGTGTGCAATGAAAGTGCAATGAAACATACTACTACATTTGTGAAATGAAAGAGAGTGTGCGTTACTTATGAAATGAACCTTAGATAAATGCGTGCAGTATTTATGTAATAGGTCCTTAATGGGAATGTGCATTATTTATGGAGATGACTCACCAAAATTATCTAACTCGAAATGAAAGTGTGCAATATTTATGAAATGAGTCCAAGGAGAGTGTGCATTACTTATGAAATGAACCTCACATAAATGTGTTCAATATTTATGAAATAGATCCTTGATTGGGGTGGGGATTGTTAATGAAAAGAACTCGAACAAAGTCATCAAACTGGAAGTGATTGTGTGCAGTATTTATGAAATGAGTTTGAAATGAATACTTGATGAGTGTATTATTTATGAAAAATTAACATCAAATGTGTGCATTACATAGCCAACCTGAGATACTTGTGAAATGAATCGTTGTCGTGTGTGCATTACTTTTGAAATGATCTATTAACCGAAACGAGATCATTAACGATTAATTTTAGAAAGTGTGCATTATTTATGGAATGAAAACTGAAAATGTATTTCATTTGAAACGAATTTTATTGTAAGCGTACTACCATTTCTCATTGCATGTGTGCATTATTTATGAAACAAATCCTTGTTTAAATGAAGAGGTATAATGAAAATAATTATACAAAAAAGTGTGCATTACTTTTGAAATATATTCTTAAAAAGTGACCAGGCATTTGTGGAACGAGTTTAATTAAACTGTGCATTACTAATGAAATGAATTTCTTTTTGAAAGTGATCGGTATACATAAAATGAATTACTCACATAAGCGTGCAGTATTTATGAAATAATTGAAATATGAAGTGCCCGCAGATAAATAAATAATTGCGCGTTATTATTGAAGGATGTTAACGAAGAACTCGAGGAAATGAAGGAAGAACGTGTACGGTAGTCGAATTATTAACGGTGGAATTGATTAATGAGAGATCCAACAAACCCAGACAGACCCACAGACAGTATTTTAGGTCTCCTTTCTAATACAGAATGTGTGGGAAGTTTGTACGAAATGAATTCACGCATCTGCAAGTAATAATATTTCCGGTTCATCCGCTTCCTTTTATTCATATCCGCGAAGTTACGTTGATAATATAAAATTTGAGAGGAAGATGGGAGGTAGGAGGGAGGGAAACAGATGAAAGGAAAAGAACAGACAAGCCTAAGAGAAAGAGAGGAAAGTGAAATAAATTGTTACAGGGTCTATTAATCCGCATCATAAAGAGCAGATAGATGAGGAAAGCCGATATAATAAAAGAGAGACAGACGAAGAGGAAAGACAGTCTATACAATCTAGAGAGAGAGAAGAAGAAGAAGTCGAAGACAATTAAGAAACGAGAGAGAGAAACCGATAACTTAATGAAATATTTATATTAATATATACAAAAAGAGAGGAAGATGAAGAATAATACTTTAAATAGAAAGAGGGGGAGGAAGAAGGAAGACAAACGAAAGTGAAAGAATAGAGACAATAACGAATAGACAAGTCAAAGAAGAGGAAAGGAAATAGTTGAAGAGATATAAACGGGATTTATTAATCCACATCGGGAGAACAGATAGATAAAGAAGAAAGAGAGAGAGAGAAACACAGATGTTTTAAAGAGAGGGATAGATAGAAGAAGGGTGTATACAATGAGAGAGAGGAAGAAGTCAAAGACAATGAAGCAAGAGAGAGAGAGAGACTGACACAGTACAGAAAGGTGTAGATAATAATACAAAAAATAGACGGACCGAGAGAGGGAAGAGGAAGAAAGTCACAAATGAAAGTGAAAGAATAGAAAAGCTCCGAAGAAAGTTCAATAAATTGCTAAAGGGGTATAAAAGGGAGTATGGACTTCGGAGAGAGGTAGACAAAGAGAAGGATCTATACAACTAGAGAGAGGAAAAAGTAGAAGACAATGAAGCAAAAGAGAGAAAGAGACAGATACAGTATATATATAAACACCTTTCTTATAAAGAGAGAGGAAGGTGAAGATTAATACATAAAATAGACAGACCGAGAGAGAGGAGGAAGAAGGACACATGAAAGTGAAAGAATAGACAAGTCTCAAAGAAGAAGAAGAAGAAAGTACAATAAATTGCCAAAGGGGTATAAAGGAATATAAACATTGGAGAGCAGAGAAATACAACAGAGAGAGAGAGAGAGAGAAAGAAGGTTCATAAAATTTAGAGAAAGGAAGGAACAAAGCAAAGAAAAACTGTAATAGGAAGAAGAAGATCTATAAGAGACAACAGTCGAAGACAGTCAAAAGAGAGAGAGATACAGAGGATACTAATACATAAACCAACAATTAGTATAACCAGATACATGGAAAAACAAGCCGAAAAAGATTTTGTCACACATCCAGACGACCTAAAAACAAAATGAAAAAACACAAAACCAGAAAATGAATGAAAGAATTAAAAGAAACACAAACAACCAGGAAACATAATCAAACAAACTCACAACACAAACAAACAATTATTATCGGTAAAATCAAAAAGCCAAAATATCCTTTTCCCCTTTCGAAACCTATTAACAAACCTGAGTCAACGGGAAACAGAATTGGTGGTGACGAAACCAGCCGGCAACACCACACCTGAATCAAAACAACAAACAACCACCCAAATATATACTTCACACCTAAAAGCGTACTGTATGCTACACACACCAGGAAAATTATGTTTCTCTCCTTTCGAGCGCCATGTTGAAGTTAAGACAGGGGCACTCCTGTTTAGACCCTCTACATGGCCCCTGTATAGTCTATAACTCATCCTGAAAATGGTCATTCAGCGTTTAATTAATAATATAAATCGTTTGAGAGGTGAAAAATTTTCTTCTCATAAATATTGCACACGATAATGAATCGAAATCAGTCTCACACGTTTAGTACAGAATTTCAAGAAAAAGATTTTTCATAAATAATGCACACTTTTTTAAAAATACTATGTTCATTGATAAGAATTTGCTTTGTAAAGAATTTTAAAAATGATTCATTTCAAAATTATTGCACACTCTAATCCAAACTTCATTTATAAATAAAACGCAATTGACAGTGAAATATTTCTCATAAATACTGCACACTAGGAAAAAATTCGTTTCGCAAATAATTTTAAAGACGAATCACTTCATAAAAATTCAAAAAAGCATTCATTTCATAAGTAATGCACACACCGTTTTGCATTTAGAAAGATTTCGTTTCAAAAGTAATGCACAGGAATTGATTTCAAAAACAAAAATGCAGTTGATAAGTGAAATATTTTTCATAAATAATGCACACAGAAACAATTCGTTTCGTAAACAATTTTCAAGAGAGTTCGTTTCATTAATATTGCACACATTTATGTAGTATTAATTCCATAAATAATGCACACACATTGTTAGAGAAATATCGATCGTATTTATAAAGATTTCATTTCAAAAGTAACGCACACTATCGCGAGGAAATCATTTCATAAATATTGCACACTCTAACCAACTATTCATTTTAAAAAACAAACACGATCCATAGGGAATGATTTATCATAAATAATGCACACTCACGAATAATTAGTTTCATAAATAATTCTCATGAGAATTAGTTCCATTTATATGGCACACATTTATAAGGTATTCATTTCAAAGTAATGCACACTCTTGCGAGAAAATCATTTCATAAATGTTGCACAGTATCATTAAGAATTGGTTTCATTAGCACACTGTCACGAAGGTTTTTCATTGTAATGTCAGATTTTTATAACCAATTCGTACTCATACCAAATAATTAATTTCATAAATAATACTATTTACTAAATAAATATTTACTATAAGCAAAAGTTCATTTCGTGAATAATACGTCTGCCAAATTTATGGTAACAAGAACATGCTCAGGAAACCTTATTTACCTAAACATTTATTAATGTCGCAGTATGAAACTTAGGTAACGCAGAAACTACAGTAACATCAAAAATATCTAAAGTATTATGAACAGATAAATAAGTACTGTTGTAAATTTAGATAACACACATTGAAGTAAGAAGGAAACAAATTTCCAATAAAATTAATTTCTTAACTAAAGAAATCATTTTCACGATTTCAAGAACTTTCCCTCTTGTTTGTTCATTTTAAATTTATTAATACATAAAACTTACTCAAATCATAAATAAACAACTGGAAAATCCCAAAATTACCAATTACAAAACGCATAAATTAAAATTCTCTGATAAACGAAATAAATTTAACAAATAAGAGATAAAAATTTTTCCAAACACAAAACCGTTGAAATACAAACTCATTCAAAACTATTCGCGATTTCTGAACGTGCATTTCTGACAACAGGGATAATAAACAAATTTGGTACCACTGCAAATAAGTCCGAAATTGTTTTCCTTAGGTTTTGTTAAGTTTCTGAACGCTCCTAGGGAGAATGAAAAACGAATTTGGTACCACTGCAAATGAGTCCGAAACCCTTTTTTTTAGGTTTTGTTATGTTTCTGAACGCGCCCTAGGGGAGAATGAAAGCAAAAACCAAAAAAACGAATTTGGCACCACTGTAAAACCGAAACCGATTCAACGGAATTCTCTCAAATCGTCTTCGTGCTTCTTTTTTTTTATTCTCGGGTTTTTTTTGTTGTGAACGTTTTTTTTAACATTGTAAAACTGGTTATTTGAAATTTTTGTTGGCGTGAAATGTTAATTTAATGCAAATAAATGTATTTCCTGCTGGTGAATTATAAATTTTGTAAATTTTGTTTTCTTTAACCAAAGAGAAAATGGAAAGAAACGCGTTTTGCTTGAAATCGTCGCCATGTTTATCACATAGGTGGAGGTATTTATTTATTTTTCTCACCTCGTAAGTGACGAAATTGTTCTGCAACACTTTTCTCTCTCTCTCTGCTCCCTTTTAGTTTTTGATTTGTTTAATTTTATAATTTATTTTAATTTGTTTGAAAAATAAATCGCATTTCTTTTTTGGTTGTTAATAATCACAATTACAGACTGTAAACTTTGATGACTTGAATGTTAATAATTGAACCGGGTGTTTTGAAAGTGGCGTAAAGTACTTTTGTTGCTTCGAGAAAATTTGTTGGCGGTTAATTGAACAATCCTGATGAGTGAGTGGAGCAATATTTTTATTAATTCATCGATAAGTAATTTAATTATGTTGAAGACTTGGGTGTGGGGCGGGGGGTAGGGCTCAAAATGGACTTACGCCACTTTTATAATAGACCATCCGATTATTAACATTAGTCATCGCCTTCTTCAAAGGATTTACGACTCCGAAACGTTTATTTCCAAGTTTTTGTGCTAAATAATTGTTTAATTAAATTGAATGAAGTCATTTTGGGATTTCTGACTCGTGCACAACCAGCCTTCGGATAACTGAATTTATGTTTGTTCTGTGACTTTGTAGTGAAAATGATTACTACAAACAATAACAAGTTGAGAGAGAGAGGGATTTGTAATTTATTTTTATACTTATGATTTATAGAACGAATCAAGCCTTTGAACAAGTTTCGTGATACTTTGACCCTGATGATTTCCTCAAGGACTAGTCGAACCGAGAAGAAGAATTGTTTAAAAAAGGAAAGAAACAAAAAACCCGTGAATTTAGAATTAATGGAATGAGAATGGCGAAGAATTTAGAAAGTGAACATTCTCGAGATTGTAAGAAATGTTTGGATCGGATGTGTTAAGGGAGAGTAGATTCCAAGTCTGTCGCCTACCTCGAGTGTAGTGTGAATACCTGAGAAAAGAGCTAAAATTGGACATCCACCTTGATGGGTTATAATTAGAGTTTGAAGGAAAAGGAGGAGAAGAAGAAGAAGGCAAACGGGATCTTCTTTGTAACCGTCTAATTGACTTTTAAAAGCTTGTTTACTTTTCGTCTCATGTACCTTCCTTTCGTTCTTGTCCACAGGGAATGACGGAATCAGGTTTGACAGGAAGACACACCCAACGTTTCAAACTGCCTCCATTCGGTGGTAAGTGTTTGGATTTTTTATTTGAAGCTTAGGGAAACTCTCCTCATCCCAAAGCTGAACAAACAAACAAACAGACAGACTAAACAAAAGCCTAAAAACAAACAAACACCAGATAAACTAAAACGAAAACCGTCGACAGACAAAGGCAACCGTCAGGAGTGTCATTCACGTTTATTTCCGTTAGTAAATTTGTAACAGCTAAGAAACAAATCAAAACCGACACAACTAGCTATTGCATGGCACGAGAAATGTGACACCGTTTCCTTAATACGGTTCGTCATGACCAACAGGTTTCATTCTTTCGGATTGAAATAAAAGTTTTTCTGCACCGATTTCATTTTAAAAGTCATCTAAGAAGAAGAAAAGGAAAATGTTATTTTATGTAACTTATTGTAAACGATGAGAAAGGATTAACTAAACGCCATTTTGCGTTTTTATTTTATTTTATTTATTATTGTTAATTCGAATGAGAATATCGAGACAGATTGTTATATCATTGAGCTCACGAGGAAAGAAAGGAAAAGCGTGAAATCGTCAAGTAATCGTGGGGAATGATTTTAGAAAATGTCGCTTTGTCGTTTTAGTTTAGCATTTTGTTAGGAAGATAGAAAGACGGACAGGTAGACAGAGGAAGAGAAGGAAACAGAGAGACGGGAACTAGATAAATTGATAAATGAACTCAGAGACAGATATAGACTATGAAATATAGGCAGAAATAGGAGGAGAAAGAGAGACGGAAATTTTATAAATAAATAAATGAACCTATAGAGAGAGAAACTAGTAGATAAATGCAGATGTAGACAGAGAGGAGGGAAGCATAAATAAACATATATACAGAGCACGAAATAGAGAAAGAAGAAGAAGAAACAAAAAGTAGGATACAAATAGATAAATGAACTCACAGACAGAGAGAGAGGGGAACAAATATATATAGACAAAGAAAGAAGACGGTAGAGAAAGACGGAAAGGGGATAAATAAATAAATGAACTCACAGACAGAAAAAGAGTTAGAAGAGGAATGGAAAGAGAAAAGAAATGAAAATAGATAAATAGAAAATGAACAGAAGAAAAGAGAAAGCAGAGGGACAGAGGAGGAAACGGAAAGATGGGAAATAGATAAATCAACACGTAGCTATAGAAGGAGAAAGAAAGACAGACAGAAAACAGATATATATATATAGACAAAGAAAAACGGAAAGTAGACAAATAAATATATAAACTCATTGACAGAAAAAGAGAAAGAGTTACAGACAGAAAAATGGAAGAAACGGAGAGACAGAAAGTAGGTAAATAGATAAATGAATACATAGACAGAGGGACAGAGTAAGAGGAGGAAACGGAGAGATAAAAAGTAAAGAAATGGATTAATCAACACAGCTATAGAAAGAGAAAGACAGACCGACAGAAAACAGATATATATTTACACAAAGAAAGAGGAGAAAAAGAAGAAAGAGTTACAGACAGAAGACCGAGAGGAACAGAAAAAGGATGAAACGGAGAGACGAAAAGTAAATAAATAAATAGATAAATGAGGAGATAGACAGAGAAAGAGAAACGGACAGATAACTAAATAAACACAAAAATAAATAGAGAGATGGAAAATAGATAAATAGATATCTGAATGCATTGATACAGAAAAAGAGAGAAAGACGGACAGCAACAAACAAAGAAAGAAGGAAAGAGAGATAGACAAATAGATAGACGAACGAACACAGAGACAGATAAATGGAGTGAAATGGAAATTGAAATCGCAAGTTTTGTTAAGATTGGTAATTGCTTTGGCATTTTTAAACTACAGCAAAATTAGCTACTAATTGCTGTCGTTGACATGCTTTCCGACCTGTCTACGGCTAATTCGATAATTCTAAATTAGTAGTCGTGACCCATCAATATTTTACGTGGATTTTGTTCTGGTCCTGTTTTATCATCAGTGACCTTTTGCTGTGGTCAATATGTCGAGATTTCTTTTTGTGGTCAATACGATCAAGCGATCACGTAACTATAATGAGTGAAGGGATTCTCTAGGTATAGGACAGAGAGGAATCTTTGAGTTCCTAATTCTTTCAAAGAATTGTTGATGCAAGAAAAGAGGAAGGCAAGGAAGATAAAAATAGAAAATACCGATGGAACAGACGAGAACAACAAGAAGAACGTCGAATTGTAGACGACCTTAAAGAGAAGGAAAAGTTCCGATGAGTTCAAGGACAGAAGACCGATGGAATCCTTCGTGGAAGAACAAATCTCAGAAGATTGGTAGTCTTTGTCTTAAAGATCAGAGCGTCGTTCTGATTGTCTTACATACCATCCTGTGGATCTTCTTAAATCGTTCTCCTGTATGTTAGGATTGTTGTTCTCGGTCTGTTAACATCATCAACAACGCAAACAAATTTTGAAATCAAGCGGGAGATCCATTTCACTTCGGCTTTCATAACAGGCGCCAATCATGCACCACATAACCGTAACTCATTCGAAACGACGACGAAGAAATGTCAACTTACCTTGCAGGCATGAAAGACCTTGAACGAATGCGTTCAGAAACTATGCGAGAACAAACAAAACAGAAACAAAAAAACTCGAATTTCTGTTTGTTTGCCCGAAAGGGAAAGAGAAAGAGAAGACAACCGACGACAAGACGACAAAAATGAAAAGGGAAAGTTCAAAATGGCGGATCCGAGGAGCAAAAATCAAAAACGACTTCTTCCTAATGTTTCTCACACTGAAACGGAGCAAAATGATGTTGTCGCGTTTTCCTGTCGCCACAGCTTCTCTCACCACAGAATATTTCGTCTTAGGAAATGGTCTTGGGGATTTCCCAGTTGTTGTTTATGTTTAGCTTACGACAATCACAGTTATTTCAACCCCGTTTGGTGTATAGAGTTGGACGGTGCGCCCCCAAAAGCAAAACGAAAATGTCAATATGGCGGATGGAATTAGGTGTTTGGAAGCGTTCAGATGTTCAAAACATGGCCGTTTTTTGCGTTTTCTTTATTTATAAATAAATATTTATTATTGATTGGTCTTGGAAGGCACGTGATTCACCGCAAATTTCTTTTTGACATAAACAAATCGAAACTATTTTAATTAGAATTTGGGGGTTTTGAATGGTTCCTGTCAATTCGGGAATTCCGTTCGTGTTTGTTTTTGAACGCCTTCGAACATTCCTATCAAATCAAACAAAAAGATGAGTCTGTCGGGGAATGCGTCCCGAACCTGATTTCTTTTAGGTATTTCTAAGGTCGCATTCTAAGAAGTAGTCCGTCACACGCGGGGGAAGGAATATCACGAGTGCGGATTTCGTAAACAAGGGTACCTGACCGTGGGCTTAGGTATTTCGGGGGGATGAGTCGAACGCTTCTTCGGAAACGGATCCTATATACGTCAGATATGATTTGAAACGTCACGTCTGAGTCGTATCTTCCCTCCGGAACCACTTGAGGCGAACACTTATGAGTCTTCTCGAAACGGTGTTGCGTCGTTAGGTTTGACCAATCAACAAAGTCCAAGGTCGGTGGGTGAGGGCACAATAAAGGCAAAGCGCTAATTTAAAGGTAAAAGGTTAGGATGATGACAAGGTCTCGCAGGGTGTGATCATTGGCTATTGGGCAGCCGATGTGAGGGTGTTGATGAAAATACTAATGTCGTGACCGGAAATTGATTTTTCTCTTCTACCGTTAGGTTAGTCTAATCCTCCCATCTTTTAAAGTTTCTTCCAGTAACATCGGCTACGTGTTCACTAGATGACATAGGTCTGGGGAGTGGCTATCACTCTGAATACCCTACGATTCGGGTTCCGTCCTCTCTGTCAATGTATTTGAGAATTGGAGAGACGACTATCATGCAAATAGTCCAAATGAGTTCTTCTAGGCTATCATATTATCTTATCAAAGGTTTTTGCACAAATAAATGACTAGTCATACTTTTGCCAAACTACATACCCTCCCAATGCTATCTGCGGTCGAAACGAAACAATTTTCCCTCTTCATGACGTATTAGCCCAGACGTCAACTTCCAACAAACGGAAACAAAACCAACAATCACCTTCATTGACGGTATAAAATCCATTTTTTCTCCTTTGTAGGTTATTAAATGAGGTTTTAGGTTTTTCGGACTGCAGACACCAAATATCTGGACTATTAGACTGTCAAGTTACAGACTATCAAGAAGACATCCAACTTCTAGAGAAGATCTTTCGTAGTTCTGAATTTATATTTTATATTAAAACCTTTCTTTCATACGGTCAAAGAACGATGTCCTGGTTTAGGAGGTATTAAGATAGCCCAGGAAACGAGGCTATTAAGAATTTTATTAATAACTTAAGTCTAAAATTAAAAAAACGTTCACGCTCTCGATTTTATATTAAAAACAAAACATCATCAATATGACACATTTGAAAGTGTCTAATTTCTAGGCTATTAAGCTATTTACTTGAAATTTCGTTTTTAATAGAAAGGCATTCATATCGCCAATTATGTCGACCTTCTGAAATGACTGACGTAAAACAATTCTCGGTATTTATGTGAAAAACCACATTTCAAGTTCCAATCCGACTAGCCTAACAGTCCAAATATTTAAATCGATAAAAAGTTTCCCGTCTAATTTAGCGCTGATGAAACTTGTTTTATTTAAAAATTTGTACAACCTAAACACTGCCATTGATTTAACCTTTCAAGTTGTAAACATCTGTCGCTAACATGTACAAAACAAAAACAAAGGCGAACGATGAAGATGAATTCTCGAACACCCGGTTATGACGTCACGTTTTATCATCATCACGATTATTATTAATAAATAATATAAATAAGTCATCGCGGAGATGTTAATTAAAGTCATGCGGATAGGAAATGTGAAATCTCATTAAAAGATCTCCTAAGCCTAAATAATTAATCCCCCAAGCCCACATGGTCTAAACAGGGGGGCTATGTTAGGCTAATGACTCGCAGATTGTTTTCAAGTTCAACGGAAATTTACTTAACAACTCGAAACGCAAATAAGACACGAACGAAAACTCCCAAACAGACAAATAGAGAGAGATAGACTAATAGACCAATAGACCAAACAGCAATCGGTCGGGTGGCTATAAAATAAAATTTTTTTTTCTATTTTAGTCAACCGTGAATAGAAAGAAAAAAAAATTTCGCTTTCCATTGAAACCGTGATTAGGTCACTCGTCCTGTCTTTTGTGTGTTTTGGTATTTGGCTTTTTTTTAATAACAAAACAAACAAAAGAAGGCGAAGCAAGTAAGCAAGCAAACGTCGGAGAAGGCTAGTCTATCACCTGGCCTCACCAACCTAATAATAAAGTTTTTTTTGTTGATGTCTGCAAGAAAACCGATTAGGAAACTAAGGCAAGACTTGTTACCAAGTAGGACATCTTTTGATGGTTAATCGTTACTCCGAGCTAAGTTTTGAACTTTTTTTCTCTTTCGAATTAAATCCACGGAATGAGTCGGTGACATAAAAGTCGATTGGATAACAAAAATGGCGGCGTGTCGTAAAAAAATTAAATTAAAAAATAAATTAACATCGACAGGGGTCTACTCTCTCTGATTGATGAGAAACTTGCTCCTCTCATATACGTCTCGAGTTAGGGTGGCAGAACTTCGCACAGTTTTCTTACTCTATGATGAACGTGTTACCATTTTAAATCATAATGAAATAGTCCAGAAAATGGAATTAGTCGTACTAATAAACTTTGTTGTGTAATAAGATTCCTGTTGGTATCGGTTTCTAGGCTATCTTTTCTAGGTTCCCTTTACACCCAGGTCATCGTCTTCTAAACGAATGAATTAAAGACGAACATATAATATATATCCAAGACTTATACTTTTAAATCTGATTAGACTATTGTTAGTACCGATTTTTGGGCTATGTGTGTTTCTTGAAAGCAGGAGATCGTAGAATCAGAAAATGTTTCACGAGACAGTATCTCCTTCTCTTGAAGTTGGTGTTGTTCTAATGTCTAACTTAACAGCCTAATAGTCTATATAGTCTGTGTCGTGAATTGGAGAAAAACACAATGCAATAAACAATTAAAAATGAGAAAAAGGCTAATAGCCTAGAAATCAGACACTTTCAAATGTGCCTTACTGATGGTGATGTTTTTCTTTTTTTTTAAAGTCGAGCTAACAAAACTCTTGATAGCCTCGTTTGCTCTTATCTTATACATTGGCAGAGAGGACCAAAACCCCATTCAAAGTGATTGCTGATAGTCGAATAACTTACCAAACAGCCTAATAGTCTAGAGAACACTTAAACAGGGATAGAAGATGTCACGTGGTTGTGATTAAGGTTCTGAATCACATCTTAAAAGGTCTTGTTGGCCCAGAAATTATAGCCAATAACAATTTTGAATTATTTTTACTAGTCTCGATTCTACTTCAAGAAGAACATCAAATAGTTGAGGACTTTATAACTGAAACGAACGAATAGTCTTAATACCTTTAAATGTATAGTTTGACAGCCTAATAGACCAGATATTTTGTACGTCGTGAAACTCAAAAAAGCTCAAACAGTCATTCAGCATCTTAAGCCTGAAGCATCAAGAGCCATTGAAGGTGTCATGCGATCGTGGCATCGGTTCCAAATCATCGCGTAATACGTCATGATAGCCCAGAAATCAAAACTAATAATAATGATGATGATGAGTACGATGACGACGATGATGAGGATAAGTGTGTTTATGGAATGGAATCGTTTTGTCTGATTTGTTTATCATTCAGGTTTCAGGCTCGTCTTTCCAATTTATGTTTGTTTTGTTGTTTTGATTGTTGGCGTCGTTCCCGAAATCCTGTCAATTTTTAATAGACCAAAAGAAAGAGAAGAGATAACGAAGAAGCAAGTAGATCGAAGTCAAAAGTCTTCTGGGTGCGAGAAACCCGAACGGAAGTGGAAGCGGTTCGCAATGAAAATGGCCACCATCGCGTCGTGTGTTTTTCCGCCGCCTGACATTTTTCTCTTTCCAAAGGACGTTTCCAAATTTTTTTTTGTGCGTTTTCCAGTGGCGTGAAAAGGAGTGGGCGTGGGAGGTGGAGGGGAGGAAATCGAAATCGAAAAACCTTCGGGGAAATCGATTCCGCGCCGTATTAATGATTTCGTACCTGATAGAAGTGACCTTTGAATAAAAACACGGCATATTGGTATCATTGATTAGGCTATCCCCCCGAGTGGGTTGGCCATCGGCACGTGGACGGTTTTGACTAGTTTGAGCTGTATCACACGTTTCGAGACGTGGAAACGAGTACTCGATAAACACGAAGGTAGTCACTCTAGGTTCTTTGCGGAGGAAACGAGTTTGGTCGAAGCTGGCGAACGATTTCCCCGCAAATTTTAGCCCAAAGTTTTCGGATTGAGTTTCTCAGTCGTCTCTCCCTCCGCCCCCTCTCTCAAATCTATACACTAGATAAAGTTGAAAGTCAAGGTTGGTGAGGACTTACAAGTGAAGAAAATCAAATGACAATGAACACTTACGAAGTCGACAGCGGCGGATACTAAAGACGAGACAGACACAACCGCGTTAAGATTGAGAAAGACGAAGACTAAAACTGACATAACCATCGACACAACGCCATTAGCGGTCATCATTGGGCGGTAAAACCAATTTCGTTAATCGGAAGTTGTTGCGTTACCTTCCCTACAGCACCCGCCACCGTTTCGCATTCACTATCATAAATCCATCAATTTTAAATTAGGTTCTCAACGTACCTGACTATTCACTATCATCTCCCCAATTCACTCCGGCGAAAGGTATATCTATAAAGATAACACAAAAAAAATCCAATTTAATATTTTTATAGCGCTATTTTTAATAGTTTCAGGTGTAATGAGGTGGAAATCAAAGGATTATCAATTTCTCCGGTTCATGACTTCAGGTTCGGACATGAGGAAGGAGAGAGAGGCGACGGACACACTTTCCATTTTAGTTTTCGGGTGAGTTTCATTTTCTGTTTTGGTCGCGGACTTGAAGAAGGTAATTAAACCGCGGTTTCCGTTGGTATTTGTCTTTGGCTAATGACACTGGTATGTCCACGATGAAAAACAACCTTTCGAAAAACACAAACACCGGGTAATCGAAAACTCCCCTCCGGCGGAGACACACCAACCGCGGACGTTGGTAAGCCCTGAACCAGCTAAATTACGATACCCGAGCGACATTAACTAAATAATAGTTCTTCGAGAGCAATTTAACGGTTTACGCGCGGTGTTGAGGTCAAACGCATTGGCCAAGGACAGGGCCTTCGGTGACAGAATGACCAACCCCCCGACCCCGCCCCCAGACCCTCTTCCTCTATTCTTAACAGACGATCTTCGAGTTTCATTCTATTCTCTGTGTGAGAGGCTATCTTCATACTGTCCTCATGCTAGAAGCGACTACTTCCGGTTGGTGGTACCTCACGTTCGCTGTCGTGGATATGTCAAACCTTAGTTTTGGACTGTGTTTCTATAATCCTCGACCTAAGTACTAACATCGTTTTTCAAAGTTAATATTACGTAGTTGATGTCTACGTGATTTGTCCCAAAAGTCCCCGGAGTTGTATTTTTTTAGTTGGCAAGGCTCCCTGTTGGGATGAAGAATTTGGAGGAGGGGAGACAGGTGTCAGTCGTATGCTTTGAAGGGTTCTCAGAAGATTGTGAGCTGATACTGAATGAATTATTTAAAGAAAATACCATTCCGGGAAGTTTTGGGACAGTGCATCTAGTATCTAGGGTCTTGAGTGAAGGTATTCGACTGAAGTAGGGTGATTTGGTTGGGTTAGAACAGGAAGAAAGAATTTAGAGATGGCATAAGAGTTTGGTATGGCATAAGTCGACCTAATCAGGAGCCAGGAAATTGGTTTAGGACTGAAAAGAGTCAGAAAGAATGAGGTGAAATCATCAGAAGGAAGTGAACTCATGATAATTATGAAAAGAGAAAGAATAAAAGAAGTCATTTCCGTTAATTAGAAAGAATCGGACGGAGAGAAGAATCCAAAAAACCTGAACACAACAGGTATAGCAAGTAAGACCTCCAGCCAAGAAAGGTGGTGTATGCACCTAACCACCCCCTCAGCATATACGTGAGCGTATACGTCCACGAACATCTTTCAAAGCCGTGGGGCCATGTGCTAACCCTCCCTCCCTCCCACTCACCCACCCTTCGTTGGGATTCGAGCCAAAAAACTCGAACCGAGTCTCGATCATGGTTTCTCGAAACGTGAAAGTCAAATCGTGTTCGAGGGGGTAACGGAAAGACAAAAACTCGCGCCTAAAGGGGAAAGGAAAGAAGAAGAAGAAAAATTTTTGTTCAGGAACGAGTTCACTTTCATTCCCTCGGGCCGTTTTTTGGCAGCCGAAAAACTCATAAATTCCGTCGGAAGGAAACGGAAATGGCCGACGAAAGCAGACACGTACCTTTGGCAAAACCTTATTTTGTCTGAATCCAAAAATGTAATATCTACTTGGAGGATGCCACGACCAAAATAGACCGATAGGATAGACGAACCGTTATAAACGTCTATTTTTAGTCTTAGTCAGGTTTTTGAGAGACTATAAAGACTTTCTCCAGACTCGGAATTTCTATTTCAAGGGTGACTGCAGGGTGTCTTTTAAAAGATTGTTCCGAAAAGGAAAGTTAAGAACGGAACACACGGAAGAAGGTCCGGTAGATGGATACAATATACATAAAACAAGTCCTAAATGGAAAGAGTAGAGTCGAGGCAGGCCAAATAGACTATAAATGTCGACCGGAAAAAGGAAAAGAGAATGAGAAAGGAAAAAAAAAAATGGCGGAGGACCAAAAAGGAGCAGGACATAACAAAAGAAGTAGATAAAACGCATAAATTATTTAGGAGTGGTAGTAGGTAGGTAGAGATCTCGGAGGAAGGTTGCATAACCGAAACCGAAAAGATTGGCTTCCTCGGAAAGTGAGGTTGGAAAGTCGATGTGAACCTACCACAACTCAGACAATTAGATAGGCAAGGGCAATGGCCCGAAGCTGATCTGGTCGGGCCTCTCCGTGCGAAAGCCTGCTACCATCGTCAAGGGTCATCAGCACATTAGGCAACATGTCTTCGGTTCAATCGATTCCGAGTCAGGGTTACCGTACGGCTATAGTCTCTCGTCTTTCTTTCCGTCTGCTATAACACCTGACAAACCTTCCACCCGACAAACTACCTTCCGCCATTTTTTTTTACTCTCTTCGCCGTTACGTTATTCATATGTTAGTCAACTGCCTTTCAGCCATTTTTAAAAAGCTGCTTAAATAATTAAAAATGGCGATTATGTGACGAACACAAAAAATTCTCTACCACCTTCGGGTTGTGTAAGTACCGCGCGGCCGGTATCCAGTCAAAGCACCCAACCGACATTGTCTCCCAAGCAGCCATTTTATGGTAGCTCGAGGCAGTCAAACCCAAACTTCATCTGAACTCGTTTAAATGATTGTTAATATTTATCTATCATCATATTATCTAGTAGTCGAAATTTGCCTGCTGGGATCGAGGAAGATTATTGTTGAAGGTGATGGTGATTGTGTTGACGGCAAATGAAACGTGACATTGGTGAGTTTCTCGGAAAAGTTTTGGAGGTAGAAGGTGGACAATTCGTGAGAGAAAAGTTGTTGGAGAGTAGATAACCGGAGACAGGCGGTCGACAAGTAGAAAACAAGAGATGAAAGACTGACAGAGAGAGAGAGTGTGTCTGTGTGGAACGAGTTTGCCTTCTCTTTGACAGGAACCTAGGTAGAGTCTATAGCAACCCAACCCAACCAACCCTATCACTGCAGTGTGAGGTCAGCCCCTTCCCAACACTCGAGGTGGGGTAGCTACTGACGAACATCTGCGATAACAGTGGTGACCTTCATGGGTCTCGCATCCACTGATGACCTTGAGAGTCGCGCTCTCTTGAAATTTGGTTTTTAGATGACTATTCTAAAATTCTAAATAAATCTCGTAGCCGATGGTTTCTACGAAACTCCTACCGAGCCGCCATTTTGAATAGTAACTGTTCGTAAGAGTCTTCAGATATCGGTTTCGCAAAACCCGCAAACTTCCTGGTTATGCGATCTCACAAAATTCAATTTGGAATTTTCATTTTCAATTGTTCGATTTGCGGGGCAAACCGCCATTTCCGGTTTCCAATCCTCGAAAGGACTACAGTTCGTCAGCCACTAAATCGGTAATCAGTTCGATCGCTTATGAAGCTTTCTTCGTCTGGTGATTGTCTTGTCGCCTTGACGCCACGAGCGACTAAAGTACACTCGAGTTAAGTTGATGGATAATGTTGTAGAGAACCGGAAGTAAGTATCTAGAGGTCGTGGTCAAAGGATTTGCTTTTTAAACTGGATGAAGCATCTCACGAGCGTTGTAGAAATGGTGTTTCTTTCAAGGTCTTCGTCGGTGATTAGAGCACCTAGGTTGTCATTTGTTTTGGTGAAGCTTTGCTATAGTCCAAGTCGACACTTATTCCCATCAGCAGTGGTATGAATTGAAGTTGCGATTCCAAGACTCGTTTCTGTTATAATCAAAACGACCTGAGATTTTGCTATGGTTCAGATCTTCGTCGGTATTCAAACTATAAAAAAATTAATTTTTTTCGCACATAAATTAGGTTCGTTTCGGTCGGGAATATGACTCCAGTCAGTATTTGCTGAAATGACTATTTGCTGTGGTTAAGATTAGTTGAATGAGTTTTAACAGCGATTAAATGTTTGTAGAGATGATTCTCGACTATTAATCATCATCGTTAGTTGAATTGTCTTGTCACTGCTGCAAGGTTTTGCTCTCGTCTTGCTTGTTCATTTGGAACTTTTTTTTCAATTCCAACGCGATGTTTACGTGACAGAGGTGAATAGGTCACGTGACTAATGTTAATAAATCAACAACAAGATGGAGTGGATGAGATGTTGTCGGTGTGAAGACATGAATCCCTTTGATGTCATAGATACTGATAAGTTGCGGGTATTGTTATCCATAACTTTTGCTGCGGTAAATGTGACAGACGGTGTGCTCGTTGTGTAGTGAGTTGAGACTGATATGGTTGATTATTTATTCTTGTTACGGTTGCCGGGATGAGTCTTTGCTACCGTTAAATGTTGTTTAAGTTTGATATTATCTACGTGACTGTTGATAATCAAAAGTTCTTCATTTCAGTCTCTTTCTTCCTGTATCTGTCTCCTCTTTCTTTATATGACAATTGCCTACGTTTTTGCTGCGGTCAATAATTGTTTAGCGGTACGCGACTGTTAAAATCATAAACCTCTCTTCTCTTATCAATCTCCTCCTTTATATGTGGGTAATGAGTAATTACTGGGTGGTTGAAATTTGCTCAAATAAGTTTTTTGCTGTCGTTAATAATTGTTATACTTTAATAACCATCAACAAGACTGTTAAAACCCAAAACTTCTCTCCTTTCTCTCGACTTGCAGTCTTATCTCTTTTTTTGGATTACGATTTACTTTTACAACGATTACAGTTTGTCAGAAAAGGTATTTGCTGTCGTCAAAAGTGTGTGTTCTCACGTGGCTGCTGGAACTTAAACGTTCTCCCTTTCGAAGTCTCTCTCCCTCTTCTCGAAGTCTCAACCTCCTTTTTGGTATATATTGTTAATGAGTTATGTTTGGTAGTTGAAGTTTGCTCAAATAAGTTTTTTGCTGCTGTCAAGACTTATTGTAGTTTAATAATGTCAAAAAAGACTGTTAAACCCCATAACTTCTCTCTCTCTCCTTCTTCCTCTCGACTTACCTTATCAGTCTCCTGTCTTTCTTGGTTAACGATTTATTCTTTGCTACGGTTACGTTTTATTTTTGCTACCGTCAAAAGAGGTTTAATTCTTAGTTTGGTACCATGCACGTGGTTGTTAGCACTCAAAAGTTCTCCCTTTTGAAGTCTCTCCCTCTCATCTTTCTTTATCAATCTTCTCGTTTTTATACAACAGTTGTCTACGCTTTTGCTGCAGTTAAACATTATCAAAATGACTCCCAAAATCTAAAATTTCTCCTCCGCTTCGTCTTGTTACCTTATTGTTCTCCTCCTTTTCATGGTTTGGTTCGACTTATTCTTGCTACGGTTACAATTTGTTAGTATGAGTATTTGCTACCGTCAATAATTTTTATATTTTAATATTATAAACGCAATCAAAACCTAAAACTTCTCTTGTTGTCTCCCTCTCTTCTCTTGTTCTGTATTTATTGTCGTCTGTTTCATGTCTGTCTTCTTCCTCTATCTCTCTCTCTCGCACTTTCTTCTTTCCAGTTGCATTTTCTGATCAAACCCCAACTCTATTCTTTATCTAGTCCCATGGGCTAAGACATCGTTCGCTAGATAAAAAGTCGATTAAAGCTAGAACTCATTCCCTGGAACTTGGAGATAGTTGGTAGCTGTAGGAATATTGAGTGTGATGTCGATACTGTACACCAAGCCATGAATATCGGCTATGAAATTTATAGTACAACTCCGAAGGAACAGTTAAACGGTAGCAAAGATGACATTTCCCCTCTCTCATCCCGTTTATAGTGTTCGCCAACGAGAAACACACAAAAAATTGGGAGCGAAGGTTTTGCGCAACCACAACTTAATCAAACGAAAGCCAAATGTAAATGGAGGGTTTCCAAATTGGAAGGCTTAAGGTCACCCAAAAAATTGAAGAAAAATTTTTGTTAAAAACTCGAGAATTGCTTCAGTTTTGTTTGTTGAACTTTTGAATCGGAATTCGAAGCCCTAACATTCGAACGAGTGTTAATTAAATGTTTGCTTTCTCTTAAACTTCGCCATTGCTTAATGATTACACCGAAATCTTCTTCGTCTTCTGTTTGAATGGATTTGCGACTGTTAGCCATTGACAGAACCCACCAACTCGACTATTAGCTCTACCGGAATGGTTCTGTTCGCGGTTTGTCACTTCTGATTATATGGTTCCAACTTTGAACCAAGAAATTTTTTTTTGACCATCGTCTTCATACTCCACTTCTGTACCATTTTATTCTTGTATACGGTAGTGCTCAAATAATCGTTAATTAAAAGAGAGCGCTAGTGTGGAGTGCTTGATTAACACTAGATTCCCCGAAGAAGTCATTTTGACTGCACTATGGGTAAGCTTAGTATAGGTTTACAAAACTTTGATCTTCCTAGTGTTAAAGTGTAATAAAGTAGCAGAAGACAGTTAGGAGTAGTGAAGTTGTAATATTCTTTCATCCAACAGCGTCTTGTAGGTTAAGTGAACTTGGTGCCCAGTGTTCAGTACTAACCCATTTCCTGGAATTATCTGAGCAGCTGTTGACCTTGAGGAATGACAATTGAACGTTCACGTGGTCCAGTAGGATGTCATCAATGATGGACACTAAAACTGATAACCTGTATGCATCCTATTAGTCACACAACTTCATTTCCTCTGTCTAATTGTCATTAACACCACATCCTACTTCAGTATATAATATATAATATATACTTTTGGTAATACAAAAAGAGAGTCAAACCTACACAAATGTGTTTAAACCAATCAGAACTTTCTGGTAGACCATACATACACTCCACCGAAATTGGTGTCACCAATGTACCCGATCTACCAAATCAACCGCCACAAAGTCCTCCCACCTGTCACTGACAGTAAATCTAGGTTCAGGTATCGAGAAAGTTGGCTTCGTTAGGATGAAAATAGACTGACAGCAGGGTGGTGGTCTAGGGTGTTTGAAAGTGGGTAGGAAGGAAATATGAAGAAAGTTGTTAGCCGGTGGGTTAGGTTGACCTGACACGGAGTCAATTGACCAAAACAACAGTCGTCGATGTGTCTAACATTGAGAACGGAAAATGTTTACCATGTCGGAATGGTAAATAAAACAAAAAGTGTTTGGCTTGTCGAACGGAGAGGCTAAGGAACGTAGGCTGTCACCATCGGACGTAACGAATTCGTCATTGTTCTCTTCCATTTTGTTATTGTTTTCGTCTTTGTCTTCGGCCGGTGTCGGAGAATAATGCGTCCAGTGCCAGGGCCAAGCAATTTAACCAAGAAGAGGTGACTAAGAACTGACTAACAGGTTTCAGGTTTCGATAAAACTCACCAACACCCTGTTCGTGTGTAAGGCGGTGGCGGTTATTCGTTCCCATTTTGTTTCCGGTTTGTTTATTAAGAGTCACAGGAAACAAACCACAAGGAACAATTCTCGTACCTGCGAACCTGTGAGAAATTTATTTTTTAATTAATTCGGACATTTGGCAAGAACTCAGCCACGAGTTTACTCGATTTCTCAACCTTTGAAGATCCAACAATTGGCCAAGAGATTCAAACAATCAAGAGACCGGGTTAGGTTAGAATGATTTGCTTTCTTTTCGCTTCCCTCTCTCTTCAGGTTCGGTGTCTCCAATACCTAAAATACGATCCTGAGTATTGTCGTCGTCGTTTCGTGTTGTTCCCGTAGGTGAAGGTCGAAGTTTGGAAGGCAAACACGTGAACCTGGGGTGGAGTCCGATATCAAGAAGGTTGGTCAGGTATTAAAGTTTAAGGATAGGATTCAGGTTCGGTCGGTTGATACTTCCTTTATGAAAAGGAGAGGAAAGGTTCGTACGGCCACCCACTTCAAGGAAGTGACCTGGTCCACGCTCTGGTGAACATTATCTAGAACCGCAGTCTCTCATGCTCGGAACCGTCTTTAAGACCTGACACCGCCTAGCTAAACCAAAAGTCGAACCTAAATGCAAGTGAGTCGAGACAGGTTGGAACAAAACCTGAATTCTCTCGCTTATTAGTGACAATCAAAACACGCGAAAACTATCCAGGTTAGGTTAGAGTCTACCGTTTGGAAAATTTCCGCTTATCTATCGTTTATCTAGCGATTAAATGAATATGTCTCAAGATAATTTGTGTATGTATGTAAATAAATGAACAAAAGGACTTGGGAGGAACCTTTGCACACAGCAGCGAAACAATAGCCTCACGAGATTAGATTAAATTTGCTTTCGGCAACCGCCTCCTTCCCCTCTAGACCCTCAGACCGCCATAAGAGATTAGGCTAATGTTCTAGATTATATATCCGATATCGGTGTGTTAAGACCCATGGTTTCCCTCACGTTCTAATCTATTTAAATCATCTTAAATTAAAGAAGAAGCGAATGGTTCAAGAGGTAGATGAATATTATCTATTAGAAAGCGAAAGTCTTTTTAGTTTCTAGATAATCCTAGAAAATCCTTTTTACTGTGGGTTGATTTGTAGTAGCTTCCATTTTATCTGTGTTTTATCTTTATTTTTCTTTTATCTAGCTGTTTGAATTATTTATTGTAATTATCTGATGTCCTTTTTTATGGGGTTTGTGTCGGTTTTTGATTTTGCTCTTTCCACCTTTGTCGAATTTGTTTTGTGTATACTAGTATGGTTTCTTGGGAGGTTCGTTGGAGGAGTCGGTTTGTCTGTCGATGGGTTATATTGTCTTCCAGGTTGGAATATGGGTCAATGTTAGCTCTAACGTGACACTAAGACAACCTAATGTTTGTACTGTAGTGTATTTGGTAAACCTATTCAATCAGTATAACGTATAGCCTACACAGAGGGAGATACAGGACGTGTCGGTAGAATTGATCTATCTTGTCTATTATGAGCTGTATGAGTCACAGTGGCTCAAAATCCAAACTCAAAATTTCCGAAACTTGGGTTAAGGGTGTAACCGACTTACTGCCAAGGTTCTCAACTTGGAAAACACTCCCCTTGAGATTGAGCGAGATGATTGAAGAACCGGAAGATAGTCTAGCGGTGATGAAGAAACAAAAATCGAATTTAAAACTGGAACCTCAAAAAACGTGGAACTAAATGAAAGTTTGGAGAAACACAAAAACCTAACAAAGCTAAAAAAAGGGTTGCATGAGTAGGATGAAAAAATCGAGAGGTGCGATAGATAAAACAAACACGTAGATAAAAATTATGCCAAACTAAATAAAAATTAGCACACCAAACAACAGTAAAAGACACGAAACCAAAAAGATGGATTTGAGTCAGATGGCAGTTGATTAAATACAACCAGAAGAGAGTCTAAGACTGTGGAGAAACTCGAATTTTAAAAGGAACCTAATTGACGCCTCTCCAAAAAACGTGGCACTAGATAAAAGTTTGGAGAAACAAATTCAGAGTTGGATTAGTGTAGTAACATTAAACAGGAAACGATAGATGAAGTAGATACAGATCTAGTTTGAATAACCAAAACAGAAAAACAGTAAAAACACAAAAACAAAGATGGCGGTCTAGGATCTCTTAGAAAAGGAAAGATTCTATTCTAGATAATTATTACGAGAGGCGGACGGTTTTTAAAAGACATCTCTGACTGTATCATTCTGTCGTTGTTTGAGCTTTCAGTGTTTCTTCCTTGGAAGGAAAAGGATCTCCGAGAAGAGTGATTAGGGGTGTCCACGGGTGTCCCAGTCTAGTGATCAGTTTATCACAAAAGGAAAATTTTGTGAGAATGCGTTCTAACATCTTGCGGTATCACAACAAATTATTATAGATAACCATAATCGATTTGCCATAAGTTATAAGATCGCAAAACCAGAGTACCGTGATGACGTCATCAAACCCCAACAACAAAAGAGTTCCCAGCCAATGGGAAAAGCTCGAATGGGAAATCAGGTTTTCCCCACAAAACCCATCTCCGAAACGAACCTAAATCTTAATTATTAATACTTCTCATTATTTTAATAATGTAGATAATAACCTTGAACGAGACTAAGTCTTCTCGATCGAGAATCAAACGGAAACGGAAACTACCCGCCGAAATCAGTTCTGGATTCCTCTTTCTGGTGGTTCCTCAAGCTTTCACCTGTTTGGGTATTTGGGAGTTTGGTTTCTGTAGAGCTTATACTTTAATCCAGAAAACCTTTTAAAAATTTCCTGCTACCTTAGGTAGATAATATCTATTGTAGTCTATCTATGTCGCTGTCATTGTTATTATGTCGTTTACTGGCTTTTTTGATTAGGTCATTTCAATTGTCAACTTTATACATTTATCTATACACATTTTATCTATGTGTTCATTGTGGATTGTCTTTTATCTACTGTTTCTTATCTTATTTCAGTATTCTACTATACCGATCTCTTATTTGAACTTTTTATACGTTTTTAGTGTTTCCGTCTTAAAAAGTTTGGTTTCATTGTCTTTGCTATTTGGAAAGAAAGCTTTTAGCGGTAGGTCCGTTTTACAGTGAACCTAACTTTTCGAAATTGTGAATTTGGATTTTGAGTCAATTCTACTCCTGTTATCAAGGTAGCTCAGTCCTTTCCGTGTTTTCCTTAATATGTGAGCTGTAGCGACTTGGCTGATGCGAGCAAACTACTTGCTGGAAAAATGAAAACTCGAAACTCAGAAGAGTCATACTGACTCAGACCCATCTTCTTGGTTTTGTGTCTTTTACTTGTTTTTTTGGTGGGCTAATTTTTATTTAGTTTGGGAAATTTTTTATCTACGTGTTCGTTTTATCTATCACACCTTTCGATTTTTTATACTACACATGCAACCACCCTTTTGGCTTTGTTACCAAGTTTTTAGAGTTCCCCCAAACTTTCATCTAGTTCCACGTTTTTTGAGGTTCCAGTTTCAAATTCGATTTTTGTTTCTTCATCACCGCTAGACTATCTTCCGGTCCTTCAATCATCTAGCATGTAGGGAAGTGTTTTCCAAGATGAGAACCTTGGCAGTAAGTCGGTTGCACCCTTAACCCAAGTTTCGGAAACTTCGAGTTTGGGTTTTGAGCCACTGTGACTTGTACAGCTTATAATAGACAAGATAGATCGATTCTACCGACACGTCCTGTATCTCCTTCTATCTGGACTATACGTTATACTGATTGAATAGGTTTACCAAGTACACTACAGTACAAATATTAGGTTGTCTTAGTGTCACGTTAGAGCTAACATTGACCCATATCTCAACCTGGAAGACAATATAACCCATCGACAGACAAACCGACTTCTCCAACGAACCTCCAAGAAACCATACTTGTATACACAAAACAAATTCGACGAAGACAGAAAGAGCAAAATCAAAAACCGACACAAACCCCATAAAAAAGGACACCAGATAATTACAATAAATAATTCAAACAGCTAGATAAAATAAAAATAAAGATAAAAAACACAGATAAAATTGGAAGCTACTACAAACCAACCAACAGCAAAAGGATTTTCTAGGATTATCTAGAAACTAAAAAAACTTTCGCTTTCTAATAGATAACTGTTATCTACCTTTTGGAACGTACAACTTTTCGTTTATTAGGTGCACTACAGCTTATCCACTACACTAACCCATATTTTTGGATTTTTGGTTCTTTTTTGTGTTGGCATTTTCGTTCTTCTCCTCTAAAATCGTTAATTTGATTGACGTTTCAGGAATTTATGCGAATTTGTTTTTTAAATATCAATTCAAATTTTAAATTTGGGTTTTGGCAAAATATCTACATAACCCTGGATCGCCAGTTCGAAGCTTCGGTTTTCGCATGAGAGATCTCGTTTTGATTCCATTTTGAATAATTATTTATGCAAAAAAAGGAAATTTATTCATTCAGCCCTTTTGAATAATTTACTGAAGTTTAAAAAGCAAAAAAGAACAAAAAAAAGAACCAAAAACGATCAAAAATAAAAAACAAAACACAACTCACCCCGAACAAAACCAAAAATTCAAATTTGCCGCCAATACGATGTCCATGACTAGAATATAATTTCCCCGTCCGAAAAAAACGGAAACAAAAAATCGTGTCACTAATCCCGGAAAGAGGAGACGTTTTCCCCCCTTTTTTTAACCCGCCAAATTTTTTTCCTTCAAATTTTTCGCGCCTTTTTTTTAGAAACACTATTTTCAATTTGCTTGCACACTTTTTTGAACCGTTTTTCCGGTCGATCACCCCTTGAATGGGAAACACTCACTTGATTTAGCACTCGCCAAAAAAAAATTTTCAATTAATTAATTGATTAATTAGTTAATTAGCAGATAAAAATTAAATTCTCCGTGACAAAATTAAATTGAAAAATTTTTATTTTCTCTCTTTTACTCTTTACGGCTCATTGATATCAACGCGAGGCTTTACGAACCTGTACTGAACCATGAATTTAATCTCGGCAGTCAGTGCATACTAAATACACGTCGTTCAAGGTTTACAGATTCACAACCAGGTAACTCACCTAATATGTTCTCTCACTTCGGCCATTTCTCTCTCTCTCTCTTTGTTAATTGATTAATTAATTTATTTTGGGTTTCGAAATTGATTTCGGGTTATGGTTGTTGTCATTGTTAAAATTCTTAAACATCCCATACAACAACAAAAATTTTTCGGCTTCTTTTCGGGTGGGGGGTAAAGGAGTACACATACACCCCTTTTGGGGGGTGTGAGGAGTGCAGAGATATCCAAAATGGAGGCTGTGCCCCACTCCCGAAATTTCTCAAAAGGAAAAATAATAAAATAAAATTTTATCATTTGACCTTTTTTTTTAACATGGTGTTGGGCCTCAAGGTTAAAACCAAGTAAAGTCCTTTATACGAATTAATCAGGGCCGTAATAAGGATTTTGTTAATTTGTTTTTGACGTTGGATATTGTTTTTTGTTTGTTTGTTTTGTTTTGTTGTTGTTGTTGTTGTTGTGGTTGTTGTATCTGGGTCATGAGGGGTAGGAAGATAGTTTGGGTTCTGTCGGGGTTTTGAGGTAGTGGATGAAGGGCTAAAGAATCTGGATGAGAGAGAGGGAGGAGGGAAGAGAGGTGCTGTCACGACCGGAAGTGAGAAGTAAATTTGACTATAGGTTAAAAATGGTTGACTTGGTTTTGATACAGACCCAACCCATGATGACCCATTTCGACCCATCTTTATTAACCCAACTTAACCCAAGTAAGAGATTTTGCGGGATCAAAGAGGTTGTGTGACAGACAAAACAAAATCAGAAGGGAACAGTAAAACCGCACCGGAAGTAAACAGCAAAATAACGGATGTGACCGGAAGTAAACCATTTGCAGAGGAAATAACTAAGAAAATACTCCGGAAGTGGCAAGCAGATGACAGACAGAGAATAGACAATTATAAATCGATAAACCGGAAACAGAAGTCGAAAACCTGATTTATAAATCCGACCAACGTTCAATTTATTTGTTTATCAAAGCACCAACCTTACTAAAGTCCAGAGATTCAAGTATTGCCAACGTGACAAAGGTTCGAGTTGTTGTGATGGAGTTGGGTTCGATGTATCGATCGGTTGTTGAGTGAGTCGGGTACCTCTCTCTCTCTCTCCCAGTACGTGGTCACTTTCCTTCCGGCAATGCTATTAATTAAAGTGAATAAATAAAATAAATAAGTCAGAACTAATTTTAAAAACCAATCGAACGAGTCTTGTAAACGACCCGAGGAGGCAATTTTGAACTGACCAACCCGACGCCATTGGCCGAACAACTGCGAAGACGATGACCGTCCCTGAAAGGTTCGAAGGACCAGATATCTAATGATCGAGTTTGTTTGTTTCAAGAGATTCGCATACCTGAAACCTTAAGCAAAACCCCTCCGGAGAAAGTTAGTACTGTGAGTCAGTGCCGGCTTCGGATGCGGTGGAGTCGTCGTCGTCGTCGTCATCTTTCGCGGATTTTTGGTTTCATTTTCGGAGTCATTTTTCGGGAGAAAATCGTTTCGCTTATATTCGACTTATGTCTGTGTCGGGGGTGGGGGTGTCCCGTCCCATAACCTTTAGAATTCGAAGGGAAAGACTGAACATCCTTCACCTCGTCGCTAATGATGTAGAACTCTCTCGATCGGAAACGCTTCGCCGAAAATAACGCGAACGATGATCCGGACAAGTTGTTTCTGAACTGCCCCCTGCTCCTCCTCCTCCACCACCACCACTCCCCCTCTCCTCCTCATCAATTACTCTAATAAGTGTACTTAAAGACAGTCCGCGAATCCAACAACCAGAAGAAAAAAATTTGAATTTCCCGGTGATGGGTTCCTCGCCAAGGGGCATCCTCGGTCGGGGTCGGAGAATCATGGTCTCCAGTCGTGACGATTAGGTTTCTGGTTTCCTTGTGACGTCACGTCTTCCCGCGCTTTTTCTTACGTCGGAAATTAGTTTCTATTATAAATTTTGAACGCGTGACCCAGGTACGAGATGAGAGCCGAGGTGTGGAAGGAAGTTTTTCTTTTATTTTCATTCGGAGGTCAAACGTTTAGATAATGGCTTCGTTTTATCTATGTTTTTGATTTATCTATTTCCTACTGTCACATGTTATCATTAATTTTATTTATTAACATATTCCACGAGTTATGTTCCGTCATGTTTTATTACTTGCGCGTCTAGATAGTCAATCGAGTTCCGAGCTTCGTAGACTAATTTTTGGAATGTTAAGAGACTAAACCTTAAAACCGATTCATGATGAAGATGGTACGACTTCATGTGTGGTAGGTTCGATAGCACCTTCGTGAATGTAACTGGGTTTTGAAAATCAGGTCTAATACCTTGGCTATCTGTTTACTCTACTTAACACTCTGATCGAACACCTTAATACACCAATATCTACCGCCCGCCATACTTAGTTTAACTATTCTCTTTGGTATAATATCGTTTTCTCCTCTGTCAAGCTTTTATTGAACACACAAACACCTATTTCTGCATTCTGGGCTATCTGGGCAAGTTCCTGATTTGAACGTTAGGTCGTGAGTTCAAACCCTCCTCCTGCATCCCGTTATACCCCTCAAAAAAGGGAGGAAGTTGGATTGAAACCGCATGAAAAATATATATTCTGGGCTATCTAGGCTATTAGGAGAAATTAAATATTTTGAATCATGTTCAAGCATTTTAGTGGGCAAAATATTCCGACAGCTCTATAAACAAGTTTTGGTAGTTTTTAAAAGACGCTAGTTAGACCAATAGCCCAGATACTAGAAGTGGTATTGGTTGATATTGTTTGAGACCCGATTCTATAGGTTAATTTACGATTAATTCACACCTACATAAAGATTTAGTTTCGTAAATAGAGCAGACTTTCGTGGATAATTCATTTCATAATTACTGCACACTTTTGTAGTAAGAACGATAGGTAAGAGTGATGAAAGATGTTTTATAAAGTGTCTGGTATTTGAGAATGTTTTCTCTGATTATAATTTCAAGCTAATTGGCCCAAAATTTCTAAACCGTAGAGTTAGAGATGTTTAGGGTGCTGCATCCAGGATCCTTTAGCTGTAATAAGCCCAAAAATTTTTTGGCTATTGTGCGTGGCTTGTGGTTGAATGGTCAAAACACCCGGGAAGGTTCAACTCTTCCTCCATACTTCCTCTGCTATACTCAGGAGTGAAAACTGGAAGTATAACTCAATTCATTCTCAAATTTATCGGCTATTTCAAGTCTATCTCATCCAAGAGGTGTTAAAGTTTGGGGATGTCATCAAAATGCGCATGGATTACTGCCCAAATAATTAATTAAATGCTGGAACCTGTCACCGGAGACCTTCAGAAAGAGGAGACGGGAGGGAGGGGGAGGGATTTTGATGTTCTGAAGCCGGGATTTAATCTCAATCTCACAGATAATCCGGGATAATGCGAAGTCGGGAGGAGGGAAAATCCAAAGGAAGAAGAGCGAATCTTAAGAGAGTTATTAGGATGGAGAAGAGGTGGATTGAAGGGAGGAGGAGGAGGAGATGAAGAAGAGTCGAAGAACACGAATCATAGGAATAATAAATCGAAATCATCATTATTGTTGGGATTAAGGTAATCGCGGTGGTCATTTAGTCTTTGACCTCAAGGCGATCAGCGCAAAAACAGGTTTTCTTGTTTCTCTTTATTCATCCAAGTCTCGTAACATAACTGTGCAGATGGTTTAATTGCTTCTCTCTCTCTCTCTCTCCTTCTCTCCCGTTTCCATTTTCTTTTTTTTTGCGTTTCCCTTCTGTTCGAAATTACAGGCTCAGGTACGTGAAAAATTTTCAAAGACAAAGAACGGGATTGAGGAAGATGATTAGAAAAATGAAATTTTTTTGTTCGTACGGAGAGCGAGAAATGTCAAATGACGTCATATACAGGTAGCATCCAGTCACGATTCAAGTCGACGCCGACGACGACGTCTGCTGTCGAATCGTTTCGTATCAATTCCCGGTCAAACCTGAAACGATTTCCCACCGCGATGTCCCATCTTTGTTGCTCGAAATCGTAAAAGACATACTTAACACATCTAAATAACATTGGTAAACATTCATCTTATAATTTTTTGATTTTGAGTGGTCTTAACTCGCTCCTATGGATTAATAAATAAATTTATTGAGGGCTCTGTTTGGTTGAAGAATAGGAAGGAGTGATGTGAGGGTTGTTTCATAAATATTGCACAGAGTTGAACTGAAGTCTGGCAGTCATGGTACGTGAGTTACTTGGACTGTTTCCATTCCCAGAGGTTCTACTACGCGCTCATTTATTTATTTATTTATTTATTCACGTTACTGGAAAATTTTGAGTTTACAATGACACCATGGATCCCGAGGGAATTACTCATTCCACAAATATTCGGTTTTAAGTGACGCCTCATTTCATAAATAATGCACATATTCATGAGGAATCGTTTTTGTAATAATAGTACTGCATACTTTTAGACATTTAATTTGCACACTTTAAGGATAACCCATTTCAAAAGTATTGCACACCCTTACCACGATTCCGTTAAATAAATGATGGAATGATGAGAGACATTTCAGATTCGAAGACGATGTCTCTCCCACAATGTACACTGTTTAAAGAGAAATAGAAAGGGCCCGCTAATATTTCAGATTCACGGGCAGAAAAATTTCAACTGGGCCCAGCTCCACCTAACCTACCAGTACTACTAGAGAGATAGAGATAGAGATAGAGAAAGAGAGCACTACCAGGACTACTAGCAAAGGAAAGTAAACGTTTATAAAGCCCTCATTTCATAAATAATGCACACTTGAGTAGATAAATTCATTTCATAAATATTGCGCTCTTTGGTGACAAACTCATTTCATAAGCTTTGATTCATAAATAGTGCACACTTATTTATAATAATTAATAAACACATTTATACTGAATCGCCGTTTGAATATATTAAACATTGAACAAAGACCCATTTTGCTCACTTTTGCCAAAACTTCATTTCATAAATACTGCACACTTATTAATCATCAAATTTTTGTTATTTCTTTCAATAAAAAACCCATTTCAATTTTGGAAATCTAAAAAGACGCTTTTTATTATGATTTCACCCGTAAATCCACCATCTTATTAAATTTCTGAAATCCCCTTTTGGAATTGTAAGAAGACGTAATATCCTACTGTAATCATAATTGTTGTTTAGTCATTTAAGTGTATTTGTGTAAATAAATAATTTTTAACGGGAGACACTCCAGACTGGATGTTCTCCTCTAATTGCAGCCGATTCCTGTGCCAAGTGGGAGTGAAATGAGTTCACGGAGTCTAGGCTCACATGCATAAGCACACAATTAATTTTATCTACGTAGATAATCAAAGCAAATTATTTAGAAAGAAAGGTTAAAAGGCGGTTGATTCGGGAGTAGATGCGGGTTGAGCGGCGTTAATTGATTTATCAAAAAATTGTGTTTTTCATTAAATGCGGTTTTTGGGGGGAGGGAAAGGGCCCCCAATGGACCTCCAGCTTTTGAACTCTCCATCCAAATAGACAATTTGCGGTGAGCCCCAAGTTTATTGATCCCTCCGAGGATGAAGGTCTGGACTAACACTCTAAAGGTTGTTCGGTTTTGTTGGTTTTGGTTTTTTGCGTAATAGCTGACCGTTAGTTTGAGGTAGAATCGTTTAGAGGAGTTCGATGATTGGTGTTAGGTTTGGTCGGAGGAATTGGCCTTGATACCTGGCCTCTTTGGTTTGGAGAGGATGTCGGGAGGTGTTGGAAAGAAGAAAATGAAAAAACAGGACAACGAGGATTCTGAACGGTATTAGTGATACAGTCACAGATAACCGGAAACGGGAGGAGGGAGATAGGTTTAGGATCGAGAACCTTAGTCCTCTGGTACAGATGAGTATTATGGCCAAGCACCAACCTTCGACCGTTTTCCTGGTTCGTTTGGACGCGCACACGTTCCGTTCAGGGAGAACCTTTTCCGGGTAAGTTAAACACACATATCGATGACCGACCTCATACCTGAAACTATTCCGGAAATCTATGACTTGGCACAATTGCAAAAAAGAATTTTTTGTCCGGTCGAATAAATCACAATTTGGCACTCGATCATTTCGAACCGTTCGTTCCTTTCTCGAATTGATTACAAATCGGGGTTTGAAGACGCACCGCCATCTTTGACAAGAAAAGCAGCGAATTTGTTCTAATCCGGTTTGAAGGTTTTTCGTCCGTTAGCTTTTGATTAATTCAAGGACTCCAGGATTAATCACCGAGTGTCTTGGAGCTTTTCTTCCTTGATTTATGTGCGTGGGTTGGTTTGTCTGTTTTTCTGTCCTTCATGCCTGTTCTTTGGAACAGTCTTCCAATATGTTGTGAGTCTGTTGTCGGGTCGTCCTGGTTTTTGTTTGTACGGTTTGTGGTGTTTGTCTGGTCGTGTTCTTTGTGTCTGTGGTCTAGACGCTTCTTTGTCTTTTTGTATTTGGGTGGAATGCAATGTGTTGATGGGTTTTGATTTTAAGGGAAGGAAGTCATTAGTCTCTAGATGATGGAATGGAATCCTAAGGGTGACAGTTTAGTGAGGGAGAGAAGGTATGGGAGTGATACTCAGCAAAGCAAAGACAACAACAAAACTGGAAGTCTGACATCTGACTACACAAGTCAAGAACAGAACCTTTCCACCCTTCTAACCAAACCTAAACGAAACCCTGACCAAAAACCTTTCCAACAACAACAGGTGTCAGCAAAACAGGTCTTCTCTTCCTATAACCCAATTATCCTCCAACATGGGTCTAGGTCAGGTCAGAGAAGAATTCAAAACTGAGACACATACCCCGGGGTCAAGCTCCCATCAGTTACCTTCACACTTCCAGACCCTAGACAGAGGGGTTTGGGGGATGTGGTGGGGATCCGGGGGCAGAGAGAGAGAGGATGATCGGATCGTAAATCAGACGGAAAGGAAACGCAGAGTCAGTTCAACTGTTAGAGAGAACCTGCCTCGACTTGACTCGAATTTGTTTCTGTGAAAAACCGAAGTCGAGTTCATGCAGGACTCATCGACAAACTTTCTTTTGGGTTGTTGTTGTTGTTTTGCTGGGAAATTTTTTTTCTCAAAGTTGGCAGAGCCGTATCTATTCAGAGTCTGGCGTAAAAGTTTATTTCCTTAATTATTTGTTGTAATGAACGTGAAAACTTGTTCCTCTCATTATTTATTTATTGATTTCCGTCGATTTCTGTTTCTAAGAAGACATTAAACGATGACTAACCCTTTTATTTATTTATTTATTTGTTTATTGATGTTATTAACTCTGACTCGAAACTGGATAATGTTTTCTCCTCCGAGTAAACCTGTTGAATGTTGTTCTTTGGAAGTTGTTAGCTGTTCAGTTGACCGTTTTGAATGGTTTTGACTCTTGTTTAGATGATGTGACGTTCCTGTCAAGTGCTGACTGAGTGACTCAACTTTTCGGTAGTTTAGAGATTTGGTGTAAAGTTTGTGAGTGTTTGCTGCTGTTGTCATTGCTGATGGTCGTAGTTGTGGGACTGGGACCATCTGTCTTTAGTTGTTTGCGTTTCTTTTCTTTTCCTTGGGTCTTGTGTTTGTTGTTTTATCTTCTTTTATGTTGTTATGTCTCTCCTTTTAACAGTTTCTTTCGTCTTTTGTTTCTTATCCTTCTCTCGCTACTTCCTTTTTTTCTGTTTATTATTCGTCGCAGCTCTCTTTTGTCTTCTTTCTTCTGACCTTTGACTTTCCTCCTGTTCTGCTGCTTTCTTTCTCTCCTCTAACAGGTTCTTTTACTTTCTTCTTGTTTTTTGTTTTCTAGCCTTTCTTGTCTCCTTTTAACAGTTTCACTTTGACATCCTTCTCTCTGATTTTCTTTCCTTCTTCTCAACTTCTTCCAGTTTTCAGGTTTAATGTTCTTGTCTTGTTTGTTACTATTTCGTCTTTTGCTTCTCGTTCCCCTTTTTCTTTCGCTATACTTCTTCATCGTCCTTTTTTCTTTATATTACTCATCGCATCTTCTCTTGTCTTCCTTCTTCTAACTTTTGACCATTTCTCCTGTTCTATTGCTCTCTTCCTCTCCTCCAGCATTTCCTGTTTATATTCTACAATCTTTTGGATGCGGTGAGAAATACATGTTAGCGGATGGTTTTGTCAGTTGTTTAGGTCACGTGATTGGGGTACTGACTATGAATGAGCAGCATTGAAGTCATCTGTGTTAGATTTGACAATTCTCAGTAACTCCTTTCCACTCTTATGTACCCTACTCCTCTGTGTGTCGTGTCTTTCCGTCAAAAGGTTTTCTTGTTCCCAACCTAAAGTCAATTCTTAGAATAGACTAGAGGTCAGAAAATCTTTTCGTTGCAAGAAACGGGAAACATTTTTCGACGAACAAGATGAGGAAAACGTATGAAACATCTTCATGAAGCGATCGCGCCTAAGAAAAATTAAAAGCAAACGCATTGACGGCACCTCATTCAACCGATAATTAAAGTTCCATTAAAAGGCAAATCAATCTTTGGCGATACCTGAGCTCTGTCATTTCTTTAAGTGCCTGAATTATTGTCGGCGATCAAATGAGTGAGACCCCCAAGTAAGGTGGCCGTCAAGGTTTGAACGTAGGCTAACATATCCCTTTCTAAACGATTAGGTTAAATATTTAGGACGAAAGGCATATCGTACCTTAGAAACCTGGCTTCCCTTCAGGGTGAGTCGTTTCCATTCCTCCGTAAAGGTCTTCGAGGTTTAGGACATCACGGGTGGGAGTATAGGGGAAGAGTAGTCGGGTTGCGGGGATGGGGGGGAGATGTGGGAAACAGGATTTCTGCTTGTCTTCTTCTTCTTCGTCTTTAACGGTTTCAGTGGTAATGAAAGTTAGAAGGGCGTTGGGTCAAGGTTGAAAGAACGTGGGCCGAAATGTCTCTGAGGCATTTGAATGCCTGCCTCACTCTGCTGATTTCACTTTCGAAAGAATTTTTTTGTCGAACATCGAAAACATCGGGTTTTGTTCGCCCCCCAGATACCTCCTCTTCCCGCTCTTGTCTCCTCCGAAACCTTGACCCTAGGTCCAAATGGAAGTTGTTGAAGAAGAGCAGGTTGAAACATGCGCCAAGACTTGAGTAATGTTGGCGTTTAGGTCTCTGGAGAAGAATTTGCTCTTTCACGACTTTGGGAGGCGGGGGTGACGGGGGTGGGAAGGAGGATTGTGAACCTTCCAACCCCGTGTTAGGCTAAGACCTTGGTGTTCACCTACCATAACAGGAGTCGGAGACCAGGACAGCGACAAGGAAAATTCTCGTGGGATTTCAGCGATTTGCGAAAAACCGAGTTCGATGTCATATTAATCACACAGCCGCCATTTTGTTTGTTTTTTTTTATATCTTTCCACCGCCGTGTTGTGGATGGATTGGAACCAAAAGAGAGAAAAACCATTTAAAACAATCTGTGTCATGGTTTTCCTGAACCGTTTTTGACGCTCCGCCGCCGTCGTCAATTGTACGCCCAAGCATCATGTAAAGACAAATCCCCGCTCTCCTCCCGCTCCAGCCTACCTTCCCTCTAGAACACCATTTCGCAACCTCTTTTTTGGGTGGATTCTCTTGGAAAACGGGTTACCCACCCGAAGAACAATAGCCCTCAGACTTTCTGCTAATTATCGCTCTGGTTTGTTGGCATTCCTTCGGGCGGTCCCCCACTTCTCCCCGGTATCGTCTAGGAAACCTTCGATAATGGTGATGGTGAAAGAACTTGACCCCAAGGATCAGGGTTTATCGTAAATAACCAACCCCTCCTTGGTTCTGGGTTGGGTACTACTGTCTGACAGTGTCATTGTCTGATTGCTGCTCCTTAAAAAGACGCAGCCCGAATATTAATCGACGTGTGTCGGCTTGATGAAGAAAGACAGACACCACCAACACCACTAAAAGGTTGTTTATCCAGCTAAAACTGCTTACTCAACTCCACCCAGAACTTGGCCCTCTTAGACTAGGATTTAGACGACCCACAACATCTTCCTTTCACCAGGGGATGAAGACAGATTGCCGATTCGTTCACGACTCGAGTTCTAACACCTTGAAACAGTTTTAACAAGATGAATAGATATCAGAGCAGAAGAATTGTTTCTCGTAGAAAACAATCTAGAAAGTAGACAACATCTCTAAGACAAATGGTTGGAAGTAAAGTGAAAAGAGTCCGCCCCCGCACTCCCCGTGAGGAGGCCTCGTACAAGGCGAGCATCATTCCCTTTCAGTAGATTATCTGTCTAACCTGTTACGTTTTGTTCGGCCGAGCAGAAGATACAAGAAGAAATGTTTATTACGATTTTTGGGAAACATTTCGAGGGGTTATTAAAAACTAATCGTTAAGACTTACATCATGTCCTCGTACCTGAAGAACTCATCTTCGAGTTTGGTCGTCGAAGGTGTTTTCTCGTATCGACCTGAAAAGACGAGGGGAAAACCCCGGGTTAACGATCTTGATGTTAGTAACACGAGTGAGATTTTGGTTAGGCGGTTGACACTATCTCTCCTCGAGTTCGGATCCGTTAATTTTTCACTTAGTTTTGTGTGAGTCCTTTCAGGTTTCAGGTTTGTAGCCGAAAAAACCTTTCCGATGTGACAGTTGATTTGGTCGATGTAGTTGATCTCACATGCAGTCGTTTCTTAAAAATTTCCCACCTTCCGGTGATTTTCGGCCGTGACACGTCACCAAACAAAAAAACCAGGTACGAAGGTAGAGGGCGGTGGGGGAGGGGAGGAAAGGAGATTGACGTGACGAGGTTTCGAACCTCAGACAATTAACTTTTCGTCAATGGTTTGAATTGTCAGGCTGTTTAAAGGCCAGGGTCGGAGAGGGAAAAGTGTGGCGGTTGACCCGAGGACAGGCACAGACCCAAACCCAGGTTTATTAATTGGGAGAAGGGAGAGAGGGAGGGGGTCAAACACTAAGCTTCTTGCGGGTTTTGTGTCTTAGAAACCATAAGTTACCGTAACCAAAAACCAGAAGGGTGTCGATGTCACGGCTGGGATTTAGGACAGTAATTGCGAAAAAGATCTGTCGAAACGCTTACCACCCCACCTCCCCCTCCTCTCTCAATCTCATTATCGGATTTTTCATTGGACTCAAGGTCGTCCGAAAATGCTGATTGAAAGACCTCAAGGCGATAGATACGGATAAGGAAAGATCTAGTTAAAAAGAGTGGAAGGAATCATCGAACTCCGGGGACCGGGTTTTCGTTGATGGTGTGATGAAATGCAATCGGAAGAGGTCATTATGACGACGACAACATCCGGTTCGGATGCACTTTTCGCTGCATCCAATTACTTGGGGTTAAGAGACCAAAGGTTCGTGTGCTGTGATTTTCAGCTGGCAAACCTAAATCTCTCCTCTGGTTTGTTTTATCCGTTTTTCCCGATCTCTGTTGCTCTCACCCCCCCCCAACCCCCAAAATCGAGGATTATATAAAAAGGTCTTCTGATATTTCACGAACGCACTTTAATTTTACGCTTGCGTACATTTCTTTTCTCTCATTAATTATGTGTTCGGATTGCGTAATTGTTCAATTGAACGTTTTTAGTCACCTGTGTTCAATTATTATTACAAACTTCACATCACACTAGATGTCCTCGACTAACTACCGCTCTAAGGTACATCCAAAATAACATGTTGCACACTATTTCGGTCACTTTTTAGATCCGTCTTGTTCTGTGTCAGGGTTTTTTTTTATCTCGAGAAAAATTTTTCCTCTTTCATGTCTCGCACCTGAAACTTTGTCAGGCTTCTAATGACCCCCTAACTTCATTAATAATTTGAATTAATAAGTGTTAGATGAAGAAGCAAAGGTGAAGGAAGAAAGACAGACAAAGGTCACGTGAGAACGGAGGGAAATCAACGGAACGATTTCAAAATGTAAAAATTTTTCTTTCCTTACAACTTTACTAACAGGTCTGGTGAAAGGAATGACTCACTCCTGGGAAATATGGTTTCGAAAGACACAAGCACATACCTGAAGGGAAGAGAGGTGGAGAAACCTTTTGGTGGTGTGTGGAAAAGGGTTTGACTCAGGTAGAAGGAACTAAGGGTGGTGGAGGTGTTTTGTGGTTGCGTCAAATATTTTGCCGCCAGAGTTCGATCATGTTATCTCGAAATCTCGATTTTGTTTTTGGCTTTCTGCTTTTACTACCACATCTACCTTCTTTGTATACTATACTCGATCGTGTTTCAATTCTCTTCTTCTGCCTTTCGCTTTCTTTCATAAATATTGCACAGTTTTACCCTCAACCCATTTCATAAATAATGCACACAACAACTCTAAATCCATTTCAAAAGTAATGCACACTTACTTTCATTTATTTATATTTATAATGTAAGACTGTTGTAATGTTTGGACTAACATAAACAATATTATACCAAAATTGGATGTTCAAATGAGTCAAATTGGCTCCTAAATCTAGAAATTATTTTTCCTTTCGTATCTTGTTTGACTTCTTTCATAAATATCGCACACTTTTACCTTCAATCCAAGTCATAAATAATGCCGATACCCCTCTCCCTCCCGTACGATTTAGTTAGACACTGTACCTTGGTTTCTATTATCCAAGATGGCTTCCCATCCAGGCTTACAAGCACTAATCTCTTCCGAGAAGTTATCTACTAGCTTGTGAAACCTTGTTTGTGACTATCAAGTCCTGAAATAATAATGGAAGAGTCCTTCAGGATGTGTGCAGTATTTATGAAATGAGATTTCGTAAAAACTGTGGATTACATTTGAATAAAATACTTTGTGTTGGTGTGCATTATTTATGAAATGAGTCTTAGATTCGAATCTGAGTCAATAATGAATAGATCAAGTTTTAAGTACGTTCGGAAGTGTTTGTATATATTAAACGCGTAAAAATCGTGTAAAATGAGACCGAAGTGTTCTTGGTGTGCAGGATTTGTGAAATGAGATCTGTGGTAGAATGTGCAGGACTTATGAAATGAGATACGTGGAAGAGTGTGCACTATTTATGAAATGAAATCTGTGAAAAGTGTGTCAGGCATGAACTGAATTATAGGTTAAATGTGAGGCATTTTGTGCGCGAATGTGTAAAAGAAATTCGCGTAAAAAAAGCCCAAACTGTGTTTGTGATATAAAACTTTCAGGTCGTATCAATCAATAATTTGCAGTGGTTCTAATTACTAACTTATAAAATTGATGTTAAGCTAGCTCAGGAATAAACTTTTTGGCTAAAACTTTGCGCATTAGTTCAACAAAAAGTTATCTACTAACCCACAGACATCATACTAACAGGGAGACAAACACAGATTACTATATGCTCTCAAATAACTTATATACACTTAACAAACCCTCTACCATTCAATTTAAAACCATAAATACTATAAATAATCACCAGACTCTATTTTTATATATAGACAAACACCATGTTCTGTGTCTGTGTGACATTAACCCAATCATACTAAAATCTGATCAGCGTTTCTGATCTCTTAACCGCCACATTCAGCCAAAGGTTTAATTCCTAACCTAACTGAACACTAATTTTGATGATATCACTATTAAAACATTATTTGTGACCGGTCAACCAAGCAATACCTAACCAAAATCATAATTTTTGTCAGACACAAAACCAAATTTCAATTTACAAAAAATATATTTAAAAATTATTTTCGAAGAAGAGCACATCAAAATACAAAAAGTTTACAAGAAAAAAAGAATCAAAAAGCTTAAAACTAACATTAGAAAAATAATTTATAATAATACCATTTCAAAATGGAGAAAAATGAAAATTTTGTAACGAAAACAAGAGTAGAAAGAAAAAAAAAATTTCAAAAAGATTCCATTCAACGAACGAAACGACAAGCAAGAGGGTTCGTAGATGGCGGTGACTCGGCATGGCCCCCTTTCCCCAATTCCCTGACGGCTGAAATTCGAACTAAAGTTTCCGTTACAAACGAATCGAACATTTTTGCTTTTTTCAAATCTAAATAAAATAATTATGCTAATTGTATCTCATCTAACAACAAATTTGTTTCAATTCTCACTTAATAATGAATACTAGAATGTTATTTTACGAAAAATTTGGAATTTGAAAATTGTTGAAAAAATCACAAAATGGAAAACCTGTGTCGGAGAGGTAGGCAGTAAAATGCTTTAGACCGTTTGTTTTAATTATGTAATGAAATTATTAACTTTTGTTTTTATTTATCGTTATTAAAATGACTTAAGGGAATTACGTAGGCACATTTTTTAATTTGTATAACTCAGGCACTTTCGTAACGAAAGAAAAATGGCGGCGAACAGTAATAAAATAGATTGAAAAGAAGTCTGTCACTTGTGACAAGAACCTTTTTCAACTACTTCCAATTTTGGTCTTTTATAAATTGAGCATTTATCGTTGTTAACATTTTACGATTATCCTTTTTTCTTATTTAAATTGGAAAATTTTTTACTGGGTCAAATATATAAAACAGAAGACAAACTATGGCAGCTTTGGGATGAAAACTGTATGTAAAAATGCTTAATTCCGTTTAGGAATGAAGAAGTATGACTATCATTCATGCTTTAAATCTCCCCCCCTCCATCCAAATTTCTACTCTCCCAACAACCTATTGGAGATTCCAGGTACACTTCAAACCAAATCCATTTGAGTATCGGTTTTTGGTTGCAGTCTAATAAGTCTCGTCAACATGGTCGTGATGCAAGGGATTTGCTTCTGTTGGTGCATCCTTTTGTCGTTCGGAGTGTTCGATTCGAAATCCAATGCGACGCGCCGACAGACCATGGTCATGAGTGAGAGGAAGTCAAATTTGTCAGCGTTCAACTCGAGCTCAGTGCAAAGAGCTTGAACAAACCAGGAACCTGCGAAATTGGTGAGTTGTTATATTCAGTAAATTGAGCTTTATAATGAGTGGGTATGTGATATGATAAAGTAAGCTTGGTACTCATACTCTCCATACTTTCAACATGTTATATATGGTTCTCGAATAGGAAAATTAGAATTTTGGTTCTGGTGGACAAAGTAACATGTAAACACAGTTAACATGAAGTCGAATATGTCAGAAGTTATGAACATCACCATTTAATGGTTATGCTAACTCTTTCAAGCATTTAAGAAGGAAACTAATGTCAGGGGTTCAACTCTTAACAAATTAGAGGAATTACGATTGATTGAAAGCATGGAAGTGATTTCATTACAACAAAGAATCATTACAATATCACTACAAAATCAGAAATATTAAAATTGCAAGCACAACTTACCTTTGGTTGTATTTCGCCAAGAATAGAAACCTGAGAAAATACAAAAAAAATTTTTTTACAAAAACCACAAACTAACATTCACAAAACCCCAACAAAACAAATAACATACCCGGTACTGTTGAATAAGCAATGAGGAAATCAGCATGATTAGGTATTTTGTAGGTCACATGACCATCAGTTTCAGTTCTTCTGAGCAAAGTGATTCCACTATCTAACTGATCACCTTGACAGGCCTTTAAAACCAAATTACTCGAGTGGTGAAATTGTTTTATACACAAAATATATCTTCAAGGTTTCGATTTCTAATTTTTACCTGAATAAAAATATTTTTGGTTTCCCTGCTAATGTAGGACACTTATTGGCTGCAAATGGAGCCCATAATTGTTCTGGTTTATAAGGACTATCTCTACCATATAGAATACCCATTTCGCCATGAGATAGAACAGCAAGGAGAAAACAATCACAGTCTGAATGGTTGTAATTAGCAGCTGAAATTCAAAAAATTACCAACAGCTTTAAACCTCATGAATATTATAAATAGTATAAAAAACAATTTTCAAATTCCCTACCTTTGCTGACTTCTTCGATAATATTTCGAGTTTTTAAATTATTATAAATAATAACTTCAAACCCGAAATTTGTTAATATTCGCTTTAAATTAGCAGCATCAACAGAGGTTCCTGTTCTCGGTCTTAGTTTTTCTATTTCAAAGTCTTCATGATTGAATATAAGTGCTAAACCTCGTCTCTTGTGATTCATATTGTAGAAATAATCATCTCTTCCAACAGGCATTTCAGCTAATAATCTGTTTCCATAGTCTGGTTTCTTAAAACCGAAAACATCAACTTGGTCTCCATTTCCAGTTGGCGAAGAATTGTGAATCTGGTTTCCCATATTCTCCATGGTTGAACCTGTGAAAAGAAAGTTTTGATGATGAGCATTTGCTGTGGTTTGGGGTTTTTTGCTGAGATGATGGGAATGTTTGAAAGAATCGAGAGGCAATGTTTTTGGTTATGAGGTAGAGTATTATATGATGCAATACACTTTAGTGATTGTGCACCTAAAACCTTATCTGATTTAACAATAACAAATCAAATAATTGTTGATCCAACGATATTGATCAGGTACCACGCAATATCGGTTGGGAATACCGAAGGTCCTTCAAAATCTGATTACAGAACACAAAAACGTGCTTTGGCAACTAGCTAATGATTTAAATATTTTTTTTTAAAGACAAAATATGGTTAATAAAAATCGTTGATGAGCTTTGAAAGCTTTGAAAGCACGAAACCGTATGACTGTACTCAAAAAAATTTTCTGTCACTAGTCAAACAAAGCCCATTGTTTTTAGGTTCTGTTTCTCTCGAAAGCATCAAACTTTGAACGGTTTGTGTAACAAAAAAACCTACCAGAACCGGAAGTGTGTTGAGAAGTTGATGAAAACCTCGTCGAGAGAAACACTTGCTAAATATAGTGAAAACAGGGAAGCGTTTGACGTGAGAAACACCAACAAAAAAAAACTCGTTTTGAAAACAATCTTCCTTTGACAGTGGCAATAGAAGAAAATGGAGGACGGATTCTGATTGGTCGATTCGTAGAATCCGTTTTGACGTCATGGTGATTTGTCAGTGCAACTCAGTGCAACAAGATGGGAAGTCATAGGTGAAGTGAGAGAGAAAAAAATTTTAGTTGTTAAATAAAATCCACGTTAGAATGGCCTCTACGGGTATAATACCGACTTACCAAAGGTTTGTGAATGGTGCGCCAGTTCCTTCACCTCCTAAAAGACGTTGTAGACCCAGGGAAAAATATTTAATACTGTTAGTTCTATTATGTTTTGCTCTAGTGTGTATCTGTGCTGTATTCGATTTACCCGAATACAAAGCTTCGAACGCTGTAAATAATGTTTATATAAAAGTGTACGAACAGCTGCAGAACGCGCCACAGTTATTAATGCCACCCCCGCCCCATAGTAACGATGTACATAACGAAATAGGTATAGTCAGGCACGGGGATGCCGTAGTACTAGATCCTCACAAGTTGGAGGATAGAGTTAAACTGTTAGCCAAAATAGAAGAGGATGAAATGAATCAGAAGGTTTTAGAAAGGCCAAATTTAGTGAATTCGAACGATGTTATTGTAAATAGTAATTCCGCGTTTATAAAATCCGTGCGGCCTCCTCGGTTAAATGAAGATACCGTTAACAAAGAGACGACTGTCCTTGATTCGAAGATCCAGACGCCTGTGGTACAGGGAGGAGAAGACAAGGACCCCGTAGCAAGGGAACGTAGGAATAAAATAAAACAGGTATGTACCTCTCTCTTTGATACGTGAATGACTTTCACTTTGGTAACCGTTAATTTTTGTTTTCATTTCGGTCGGTTTAACCTAAACCTGAGATTGTTGACATGGCTTGTGCTAAGTGGGGAGAAGGTGCAAAGAACTGGAAAAGTGAATACTACACTTTTGTTCGATTATTATGTGTTAATTATTGAGTTTATTGGTTTATTGTCAACGAGTTTTATCAAACAATCTCCCTATTGTTCTTAATTTTATTCCCTTCAATTTCAGAATGACAGTAAATTGATAAAGTATCTTTGGTGAAAATGATAAAGGCTGTTTCGAAAGGTTTACTCAAAAACCTTTAAATTTGTTTTTCAACCTGTTTAGGTTAGGTTTGTGTATGGAAGCTAGAAATACTGATTCTGTGATCGAGGTCAGTCATTGTTTTTATGTAGGCTTTGTAATTTGAAACCTTTGAGCCTGATTTTATGTAACAGTTAGTTTCAAAGTTACCATAACATCTGTTTGAACATATCCCATTGTTTTCAAACAAATCGAACAACACCAAACCAAACTGTAGGGTTCGAATAAAGCTTTCCTGAGTTTCAAAATTGCTGTCATTCAGAGGTTTGAATGACACAAGTCATTGACACATTCTTTAACGTTTTTAAATGCTTCAAATTAACTGGTTCCTTCTTTTTTCGACATAGTGTCCAATTTTTTAATTTAAAGTTTAAAGTTTATGTCATGTTTGAAATCGTCTTGCTTAATTTTTGTCAGCATGATGCATCTTAATGTAAGCATAATTAAGCGAGGATTGTCTCATTTAGATTGTAAAATCGTTTTGTAAGTAAGAAAATTTTGTTTGAAAAGTAAATCTTTAAGAAACTGTTATAAAACCTTGTTTATCAGTTTTTTGATAAATACCTGTTCAGGTTTCAGGCTGTAATAAAAGTAAATGTCTGTCAGCAAAAAATTTGTTTAAAGTTAAAACACTCGGTGATTCCATTATGGATGGAAAAGGGTGGGGTTCGAATCTTACTAATTTGTTATAAGATTTGAAGTCAGTTTTAGGTTTAAGGTTCTGGCTTACCTTATCAGGTTTGATTGTTGTCTGCTTGTAATTAATTTTGTCATGAGGTTGTGAATTAATTTCATTGTTAAATGAAGATGGAAATGAAAAATGATTTTTTGGGTTCATCGTCTGGTAATGATTGAATGAGTTCAGGTTCAGGTTCAGGAATGATGATGAATTAAAATTCACATTCATTCATCAGTTTCGGTTCAGTGGGGGGCTGGAGGTAGTGTTTTGATTTGATTTGTTTAGAAGCCTTGAAACTGATTGAGTTGCCATCAGGTTAGGTTATGTTACTCATAAGTGGGTTGGTTAAGGTCAATTTATTTGTTTTGTGTTTTCTTTTTAAGGTATTGTTGTCAGGTTTTAAATAATGTCTGTGTGTGTGAGAGTGGATTTAAATGGTTTTTAAGGTTGATAGAAATCAGGTTGTTTCTTTGATGGGATTTAGGTCACCAGTTATTCGTTTAACTTTTCATTAACTTTCCTTTGATTAGGGTTCAGGTTTCAGGTTTGGGTTCTTAAACCAGGTGTCTGTGTTTTGTTTGTGAGTTTGTGGGTTAGTCTTTTGATTAGAAAGCTGTTGGGGTTTGAAGAAGATTTGAAGCTGTCGATAGTTGTGATAATAACCTTGAAACTCCCTAAAGCAGTGAGGTGTTTGAATTAGACTATATTTTGTTCTAAACCTAATTTTTGAACTAAGATATACCAACAATTGGTTTAGTTTTTGGGTTGGGTTAAAGCCTCACCCATTCGGTGACAATCTGATTAAAATCAGATGCAACGGTTAGGTGCTTAAGGTCTAGGTTGTCTCAGTTATCTCTGATTGCCATTCGAATGGTCTTGATGAGCTAAGCTGGGCTAAACAGAGAATAGACCAAATAGGCCGTTAAATAGGTTTAAACCTCCCCTCTAAGGTGTTCTGTGTTAACATCACCACTGGGAGTAGGTCCTAACCTGCCAAAATATTGATTTGACCCCCTCATGTGGGTTCATAGGCTAACTGTAAATGCTTATCTCCTCCCATATTGGGTCAGGTTAGTACTTTCCCCCAGAATGGGTTTGTTATGAGATGTAATCATGCCATCTCCGTTTTGGTTTTTAAAATTTCACCGCCTTCCTTGAAAAGTAATCGTTTTACTGTTTCCTCCCCTGTGTTTTAGGGTCACGAGCGGATGGGTTCAGGTCGTGAACACATGACCAGTGAATCGTAGAACCGGATAAAAAATGATTGAAATCCATTTTGAAAGCATGTGACTCCGGCGACGTAAATCATTTGATTAGAATTTGTAAATTGAATGATGAATCCCTTTGGATTGTGGCTCTGGTGGGGTAGGGGGCCCTTTACCACCACGTGTTGGGCACTTTGGCCACGTGTCCGAATTCTCTTTCTCACAGACCGTTCACTTGTAACGTGTGAACGGGGATTCGATAAAAGAAATCCGCTAATCCGTCGGAATTCACTTATGGCCGGGTGTCACGGAGACTAATCCGTTCATCCGTTCTCAACTCAGATCTCTCGGAGATTTATTCCTTCCGCCATCTTGAATTCTTTTCTTATTTATTTATTTATTAGGTTCTTTTGTCTTGTAGAGAACAATGGCGTTCGTAATGAACGTCTCTCCTTTTCCCTTCCGGGTTGTGATGACGTGTTGTGTGTAGACTCGACCTTTTTGAAAAGGATGATTTAGGCTGTGTAGGAATCGGAAAGGTTTTGGAGGTTGCCTAAAAACCGGAAACGCGTCGTTTGGTTCTGTGCTTTTGTCAGGTGAGTGATACCTCGGTCGACTAGTTTTTATCTATTAGCGCGGAGCCAAGGTCGCAGGAACCGAACTCTTAACGAGAAAATAATTTTTCTTGACTCGGTCTTTATTAATTAGTCTCTAATTGAGTTAGCAGAAGGAAGTAATTTAATATTGTCGAAGAAAGATTTTCTCTTTGGGGCGATGGAAGCGACCTCACGCGACTTAATTTGGTACCATGGACTCGAGTCTACGGGAGGAAGAAATTTTTTTTTGTCGTCGTTGGTTTGGAAGAATTTTTTTGAATTTGGGAGATGAGAGTGTTTAGGTGGCTTAGTACTTCCGGTAGAAACATGATGGAGTCGATAGTCGGATGCTGGAATGGAGTTGGTTGGGTATAAAGTTCGACGTGGCAGGTTTTTTGCACGAACGAGTTCCCACGCTATGACTCTCATTAACGGTAATGGATTGTTGACACAGGAACACCTGACACTCGAGGAGGAGAGATGAGATTAGAACTTTTTTTATGGTCTACTAGATGTCTTAATTTAGTCACATCGGCGAAATATCAAGAACCGGGGCTAGTGCACCCACGCCGAAGCCTTGACCTAATCTCCGTTAGTCTATCAACTTGTAATCCATTAATAAGAGCCTGGGAGACCTAAATCATCGTTCCAAGTTTGGGAAAATTCAAGATGGCGTTAGTCTAGGTTGAGTTTCCTCGCGAACTGGGGATCTTAGACCAAATTTTTTGTTTTGAGTTGAATGAGAATGTTGGGCTGTACACGTGGCTTAAATCGGTATTTTTGGGAGGAGAGTCAAAGTAGAACATGACTCGGTCATTGTGGATGAGAGAGAAGTAGCGGGGAGGGAGTGCTTGGAACGAATTTGGCGAGTAAATGAAGTAGAAGACGGAAGAGGTGGTAGTGGTGGTGGTGGTAGCAGTAGAAAGTGGACGAAGGCAAGCGGTCAAGCGGTAGAACAATATGAAACGGATCGTAACGAGGTTTTATTGTGTGTTTGCGGTTGGAACGAACCTGGTTTGGGTTACCTAATTCAGGTTTTTGTGTTTCGTGGCAAAATCCGCCGGCTAAGAGAGCCAAAAGATCTACTTCTTGAGTTGGAACGTGATTTTTGAATTTTTTCCCTCCAAGTTGGTAGCATTGGGATAGATGTGGTGGTTTGGGGAGGAGATAGTTGGTTGAGACCATGGAAGTTTGTTTTGGTTTCTTTTTTTTTAAGGTTGGCCATGGTGGTGGTGGCTGGTGGTCGTGGATGGTTGGGAGACCTGATTCTACCTCCCAGTGAATTGGGTCACCGTTTGCCCTTTTGGTACGGTTTAGCCGGAATGAAAGAGGAAAATGACGCGGCGGAGTTGTTTTCTGTTTTTTTGTTTTTTCGTCCTTTTTGTCTCTTAACCTTTAAGACTTTTGGCGGGTTTTCCAAAAAGTTTCGTTTGTTCTCCAACAAGCTTTTGGACCCTCAAGTTTCTTTCGTTGTTTGGGTGGTTAGATTCGGTTGTTCGTATTGTGCCTGCGTGGTGTCCACTTTTTGTTCTGGTTGTTGTTGTTCTCTCTGTTGCTGCACAGTTGATTGCTTTAGTTTTCTTGGAAGTTTCTTTGTCTTCTTTCAGCCTTCTCTCTTTCTTCTCCATACGTCTTGTGACCTCATTTTCGGTAAAGCTTACCCGTTGTTTTTGCTACCTGTGGCTGTGCTCTCTCTCTCTCTCTCTCTGGTGTTTGTTTTAATTGTTTCCTTCAATTTTGACGCTTTTTCATGTGTTTACAATCACAATTCGTTTCACAATCACCCATTGTCTGATCAGTATTTTCCTGTCGTGACTATCTTCAAAAGATAATCAACATGAATACGATAATCTCTTGTTTGTCGTCGATTCAATTATTAAATTTAATGTGGTGGACAAAAGCCTGGTTGAATGAGGAACTGGGATGGTAGACCAAGTACCGTAAATAAGTGGACGTTTGAGGTTGGAAGACAACAGAAGAGGAGTGGAAGCTGTGAGGAAGATTCGTTTTGGGTTAGAGCTTAGGCCCAAGGTCGTCGTTTGTTAGTCAAAAAATTCGGCTCAACTTCCGTTATCGCGTGAATGTTTGTCAAAATCTTGGGATCTGTAAGAGACGTCATAAATCATGCGCAAAAGCTCGCATGATAACGAAGGAAAGATGGGAACGTCCGCCATTTTGGTTTTTTTTTCTCTGTTGAAAAGGAGAAGAAAGAAAAGGAGTGTTGCGAAAGAGGAAGCCGTTCCTCCTTTTACTTATTCACGAGGCTGAGATCGGAGAAAGGTGGGGGCGGGGCGGAAGGAGGCTGGGTGGTTGAGAGAGTCGCCGTTAATTTTTGATGAATCCTCGTGTTCTGTTTTGCGTGAAGGAAACACAGAAAAAAGGCGTTTTCGTGTTATTCCCTCGAGGTCATCGGGCCAGTATGATGTCGGTTGCCGGGCTGTTGTTGTTGTCGTCGGTGTTGGTGGTTTGTCCGTTCGCGTTGCGCGGATCCGTTCACGCGAATCCCGTCCAAGAGAACGGCAAAGGGAATTCGCTGAAAGATGAAGGGGTCGTCGGAGACGTGAAAGCATATTCTGTTGTAGATAACGATGGTCCTGTGGATAGGGAGACGGAAAGAAGGCGGACGAAGGTTCGAGAGGTGGGTATCGTGTGAAGGGGTTGGTAAAGGCTCTACAGCCCCCCTACAGACATGAATTTTGCGTGTTAGCCAAAATACAGCGATAAGTTGGAAATGAGAGCAGGCTTAGTATGACCTAAGTCATGGCATCCGTTCGTACGTCCGCATGGCTCTGGGAGGCCTTGCGTTGCGTCATGATCAAACCGGAAATACGTCACATTTTTCGCTGTTGAATACGTTTGCCTTTTATCAGTCGGTTTTTGGGTTGTTCCCGTGTCGAGGACACGATTTTGAATGAATGAATGATCGTGGGAGAGTGGAGATGGCGGGGGTGTCTCTGTATCATCCTGGTTTTTGACTTTTATTGTTGTCTTTGTCTGTTCTAGATGATGAAACATGCGTGGGACAATTACGTGAGGTATTCGTGGGGGAAGAACGAGCTAAGGCCGATCACGAAAAGAGGACACACGGCGAGCGTGTTCGGAGCTGGGTCCTTAGGAGCGACCATAGTCGACGGACTAGACACTCTGTACATAATGGGAATGGAGACGGAGTACAGACAAGGGAGAGACTGGATAGCCAATCACTTTAACATATCTTCAATGGTGAGTACAATGTATCGGAGAAGATTGTCTGGAAGTTGGAGCTGTTGGGTTTATTTTTGGTAGTCGTATCTGGGCTAATTTTTAGACTAAAGTGGGTTTGGTCACTGTCATATAAAAATTTCTAATGTCTCTAGTGAGTAAACTGAGGCTAAATAGTTTTATAGTTCTCCCCCTTTTCTGGGCTATTTGTAGTCTGTACGGTTTTAAATTTGTTGGGAGGTTGGTCTAAGTAAAATCTAAACTAACCAAAATGGTGGTTAATTGTACCATTTTGCCAGTTACAATTTAATAGCCCAGACAGCTCAGATGCGGTGACGTAACAAAACCAATCGTGATAGTCTAAGTTTAAGATGACAATCACGTTTTAAGAGTGTTAAATAACAACCGAAGGTTTCGAAATAGATCAAATTTGATGATTGACCTGGTTTCTGGGCAAGGTTGTGGGTCCGACTATGGGCTAGGTTACTTGGGTTTGTCCGAAATTATCAAAATAGTCTAATTAGTCCAAAAATTATGATTCAGTGATGTGGTTGAGAGTACGAGTAAGGTGTCCCTTTTAAAATTTGGTCTAATAGCCCAGTTTTTCTGTTCCAGGTTTCGGATCTTTCAGTATTCGAGACTAACATCAGGATCATCGGAGGGTTTCTGTCCTGTTACGCGCTCACTGGTGACACGATGTTCCGGGACAAAGCTCTCATGGTCGCTGAGAAGCTTCTACCTGCCTTCCAAACTCAGACGGGAATCCCGTATTCGCTCATCAATATTAAAACTGGGGTAAGTCATAAGCGAAACATGGGATTTATTATTCATTTAATAGCTAACATTTGGTTCTCGATTGCCCCCCGGGAGACCACTTTCGCCTTCTTCCTTCCTTTCGTCCGTTTTCATTTCCGTTTCCGGTTATCGATCCATTCGGTTTTTGGTTCACTTTTTCGTTACTCGTGTGTGGTTTCAGGCCAGTAAGAACTACGGATGGGCGAGCGGCGGCTGTAGCATACTCTCAGAGTTCGGGACACTTCACCTGGAGTTCTCGTACCTGAGCGACGTGACTGGGAATTCGTTGTTCCGCTCGAAGGTAGATCACATCCGAAGAGTTCTCCAGTCCATGAACAAACCTAGAGGACTGTATCCGAATTATCTGAGTCCGAAGACGGGGATGTGGTGTCAACGTAAGTCGTCTGAAGGTGCTGCTGGGTCGTTGGAGGGGTGAGAGGTTGAGGTGACTTAGTTTCGGATTTGTTTCCAGACCACATGTCCATCGGTGCTCTTGGAGATAGTTTCTACGAATACCTTCTGAAAGCCTGGATTCAGAGCAACAAAGAAGATTCGGAAGCGAGGGACTTGTTCGACACGGCGATGCAAAGCGTGTTCGAACACATGCTCAAGGTGTCACGAGGAGGTCTTACGTACATCACGGATGTCAAGTACGAGAGAGCGGAACACAAAATGGATCACCTGGCGTGTTTCTCAGGTACGGAAGAGGAGCAGTAGGTAGGCTAGTTGGGCTAATAGAAAGAAGGTTGATGTGAGTTTTGTTGACTTAGGTGGTCTGTTCGCTCTGGCATCGGTAACACTCCAAAACGACATGTCGAAGAAGTACATGGAAGTCGCGGACGGGATCACGAACACGTGTCACGAGTCCTACGACCGAACGGAAACGAAACTGGGTCCGGAGAGTTTCAGGTTCACGGATTCGTCGGAGGCGAAAGCGACGAAGACGACGGACAAGTACTACATACTCCGACCGGAAGTGGTGGAAAGTTACTTTTACATGTGGAGGCTGACGAAGAACGAGAAATACCGGGAGTGGGGCTGGGAAGCCGTTCAGGCGATCGAGAAGTACTGCCGAGTGTCGGGGGGTTACACGGGAATCAAGAACGTGTACAGGGAGGACAGTCAAAAGGACGACGTGCAACAGAGTTTCTTCCTCGCGGAAACGCTCAAATACCTGTACCTGCTCTACAGCGACGATTCTCTCCTGTCGTTCGACGAGTGGGTGTTCAACACGGAAGCTCATCCGCTCCCGATCAAGGGGGTCAATCCTCTCTACAGGGAACACCAAGGTTTTCACTCGAAGGTCTAGCAGTTGTTACTAAGTAAATTCAAATTTAGGACATTTAACAAATTGAAAAGGGGGAAATGGTAGCGGGGGGAAGGTGATTTCGGGGAACCGGAAATGAACCGCGATTTCCGGTTTCCGAATTCACCCCCGAAACGAAAGGAAATTGATTTCCGACGGAAGTGACGAAGAAAAAGCGAGTTTTTATTCACTTCCGTCGATTTTCCCCGCGTTTTTCCTCAGAATCTTTCCGTCCGTTCGCCGCGAGAGTCGTGGCAGTAGAAGGCGGTGTTTCCGTGTTGTCGAAACCCGCCTTCCGGTTTATACTCTAGGAACAAAAATTTTTCCAACGGAAATTTTTGAGTTTTCTTCTCTTTTTCATATTTTTGTCGTCGCATTTATGACTCTGGGTGGGGGTTAGGGGTGGTTTTGGGGTAGGGGTAGGGCTTTGTTGTTGTGTTGATGGGGGTGTGTTTTTAATATAGAAATTTGGGAAACCGTTTGTATAGTTGTTGAATATTATTTAAGAATCCGGCGTTCTAGGGGTTGGGGGGGAAGGTTTCTTTGTTAGGAGAGGGTAGGTTGGGGGTGGTTGGAGGGGTAGTTTAGGTAGTGGATTAGGTAATAAATTTAGGACGAGTTTCTTGTTGAGATATGGTTGACCAAAATCGGAGGGAATTGTTGGGACTGGGTGTCGAAGAGAGGTTTCTCCCTTTCACCTCTCTCCTCTGTCTCTCTTTCCGTTTCCTTCTTCTTTCTCTTCCTCTGTTCCTTCCTCTCTCTCCTTCTCTCTTCCTTTTGTTCTCCTTCTCCTCTTCCCCTGGAGACTGGGACTCGCGACTCTGGACTGGGTGGCAAGGAGAGGTTTCTCCCTTTCACCTCTGTCCTCTCTTCCTTCTTCCTGTCTTCCTCTTTTTTTGTTTCTTCCTTCCCCTCTCCTCTCTTCCTGTTCCTCTTTCTCCTTTTCTCTTCCATGTTCTCTTTCCATTTCCTCCTCTTTTCCTGTTTCTTTCTGTTTTTCTCCTCTCTCTTTCCTCTTTCTCCTTTCTTTCTCTTTCCTTTCTTTTTCTTTCTCTTGTCCTGCTTCTTCCTCTCTCCTCTCTTTCTCTCATTTCTTCTCTCTCTCTTCCTGTTTCTCTTTCTCCTTTTCTCTTCCTTTCTTTTCTTCCTCTTCTCTTTCTCTTTTCCTGTTTCTTTCTCTCTCTTCTTTTGTTTCTTCCCTCCTATCTTCCTGTTCCTCTTTCTCCTTTCTCTCTCTTTCCATTTCCTTCTTCTTCTTTTCTCTCTTTTTTCTTCTTCTCTCTCCTCTCTTTCTCTTTTTCCATTTTCTCCTCTCCTCTCTTCCTGTTCCTTTTTCTCCTTTCAGTCTCTCTCAGTCCTTCTCTCTTTTTCCTTTCTCTCTCTCTCTCTTCATCAATTTGCATTTACACTCTGTGTAACCGATAGTTTTGATTACTTCCCCAAAAGGGGGGTCTCCCACTCTGGGATTTTAGCTAGAAAGTCGGAGAAACAGCAACCGCATCGAACCGGAAGTCATAATGAATTAGGTTTTGGTCTGTGTGTCTGCGTGCGTACCTGTTTTCTTCCAATATTTGTTCAAATTTATATACTCTCGTAGGGAGGCGTGACTTGGTGTTGATACTCGCGGTGGCTTTTTAGAAAGGATTTCGGGGTTCGACCCGGTGGCTGTGTTCTCCATCGAGGGATGCTGACTCACGAGAACGCCTTAGAGGTTGAAACGCTTTTAATTATAAAAAAAAAAATTTTTTTCGTTTGTTATACCGACAGTTTCCACTGTCTTCTTTCCATTCCTCTCTCCCCTTTGTCCTCACCTCCCTTCTTTCCTTCCCTTCTCCCAAACGCTCTATTAAAGTCAATAAAATACTTTTTTGAGATATTGTGATATAAAATAAATTTTTTTTTAAATGTTAGATCTGAGATTAATTAAAAATAAAAAAATGAAATCTAGGAAATAAATAAATTAATTAATTAATTAAAAGCAGCTGTGTACAGTTTAAATAAATTAATTTTAATTATATGATACATTTTTTAAAAATTAATTTGTTTTCAATTGATCGCTCACTATACTTAATACGGCACTGATACATACTCGCGGTTTATGATTTATCCTAATGGAGGTGGGAGGAAGGGGATTTGGGATTCGGGGAGAGGGAAGGAAGAAGGTATCAACTACTCTTTTGCTTTGGTTTACGCCATGTTTGCTATCGTTTATATACAACAAAAGCTCTCGAAGAAGTCGAAACATACTCAAGCAGGAATTCAATAAATAAATTTGGTCTAATTGGTCTAAGTCTTGCAATTAAATTAAAATAAAAGCGGGAGTATGGGTATTATACAGAGGGACAGGAGCGTAGGTAGGTTTCGAAGTCCGGAGTTACATCTCCTCGGTATCTCCTTCGTGTTTTCCATGAGCCAGTAGAAACCTTTCATACGCGACTGTCGTTTCAATTCCGCGCCGACTTGTTGCATCACCCGGAGATTGTACGCGTTGAGCCAGTCGAGTTCCTCCTTCGACAACATCCCAGGATCGATGAGTTTCGATTCGAAAGGTACGAGAGTGACAGCACGGAAACCCAGGTATCTGGTTGTCGATCTGTTGTCCGAGTGCGGCGCCTTCGGGATGACTTCGAGAACGTTTCCCAGTTTTATCCCGTAGTGGTAGGGTTTGACGAAACTCGGCTCTGCCAACAGGAAAAAATGGGTTTTTGGGTTTTGCTGTCGTTTGGTTGATTTGGTCGTAAGGTTGACTACTCACCGCAGGTTAGGAAATAGCCTTCCTTGAGCGTTTGTCTGTTTTGCTTCAAGTCTGAATTGATCATGATCGGAGCTGAAAGAAGAAAACATCGGAAATCGAAAAATTTTTTTGCTGGCAACAAGAGCAGCCACCATAATTGCTGTCGTTCTGTTGGAAGTACGGGTTTGTCAAAAACGTCGCTTTTTGGGTTTATTTTTGATTGATTTTGGGTTCTTAAAATTTGCTGTCGTTAATTTTGACCTCTTCAGATACTAGTTTCGTTGTGTTTGTCTTTACGATTTCGTTAAGTCACCCTCCTAAGTTGGGTTGAGTTCTAGTAACGATTCGTAGCGTTTCTTGAAACCTTAACTACAGCAAATTTTTGCAATTACAATACACCTTAACTACAGCAATTTTCATTCTTGTTCCTCTTGGTTCTCCCAAAATTTTCATAAAAAATGTTTTTCCACTCCGTCTTCAGTTTTGTTCTATTCTTTTGTTTTTTGATTTTTATATGAAAAATTTGCTGTCGTTTAAGGTGAAATGTTTGCTGACATAAATGTTTTGCTATGGAGTAAGCAATTCCCTCTTCAGCTTATACCGTCTTCTTGTCTCTGATATCTGGTTTAACAACAGGTCAAAAGATGGGTTAGGTTGGGTTGGGTTGGGTTTCAGTTTTTGGTGTCGCCCTTTAGGTTAGGTTTGCCCAAGCGTGGGTTGGGTTACTGCTGACATCACATAACATTTGCTACGGTTCGAAAGTTTGTTTGTGACGTCATCAACTCACATTCTCGGATGTTGGAGAAAGCTCCCAAGCCATGTCCGATGTCCATCTTGTAGTTGATTCCAGCTTTCCAAAGCTTCGACCTTACAATCGTATCGAGATCAGTGGCCTTGACAGAGCTTGGGAAAGTCGCTGTCGTCAGTCGGATCAACGCTGAAACATCAAACCCAAATTTTAAGGTTTCAACATCGCTGAGAACAAACCTAAACCAAAGTCTCATCACCTCGTACCTGAGAGGATGGTGGTGTAAGCTTCGATCATCTCACGAGTCGGAGTTCCAAAATGAAAAGTCCTTATTACGTCACTGGTTCCATCTACAAAATACAAGAATCCCGTTTAGAAGGTTTGAGAGGGTGTCTTCCACTTCCGTTTCCGTTGTCATTTCTCACCGTAGTAATGTCCGCCGCTTTCGATAACCAAAGTAGACGAGTCGTCGATTCTTTTGTTCGTCTTGTTGCTCGTCTCGTAGTAGAAAAGGGCGCCGTGGGATGCGAATGCTACCACTGTCGGGAAAGCTACCCCCTGGCTTATGTTCTGATCGAATCGGTACTTGTCCAGCGTTCGGGCTAAATCCACTTCCGTCAAGTTCCCGCTTCCTTTCATCTGTTTCAAAAGAGAATCGAACGTTAGCGAGATGCGATAGGTCGTTTTGCGATATATCGAAACAGCAAAGTCACCTCTTCCTCCATGTAAGCGATGAAGTCGATGACCGCAGCTGAATCCCTCAGGTTCGCTCTTCTCATTCCTTCAGCTTCGACGGGATTCTTCCTCGCCTTCATGAGGATGATCGGCGATTGTCTGAGTAACCGCTTCTCAGGTGGGACAGCCGTTAGGACGGCTTGACTAGCTCCGGCAGTGTAGACGCAGGCTGTTGGTATGAGAACCTTGTTCCAAGCTTGGGAAAGAGTTCTGATTTCGTTGAAGATGGAGTCGTAGGGAAACAACCTGAGGAAGAAGAAGGCGGAAGAAGTGAAGGAGTCAAGACTGAAGGGGGGGATGCTGTGATGTATCGTCAGAAGTGACCAAAAACCAGAAGTGCCAACCTGACACTGAAAGGCCCGTATGAATCCACCTTCAATTGTCTTCTGATTCCCTCGCTGATCTTCTCTTTGGGAATGTAGAGTCGGAGCCAGTCCCTCTCGACGATCAGGTAGGCTTTCACGAAGGGGTTGTACGCCATGTCTCTTCCTCGGATGTTGAGAAGCCAGGCGATTTCCTCGAGGGCGGTCACTATCATCGCGTCGCTTCCGTACCTGGACAGGTTCTGACGGAGGTTCATCACCTTGTTCTGCCAAGTCTCACCTGTGACAAGACACCTCGTGTCAGTTATCATTTTCCTTCCATTTTCGTAACCCGGGGAGGCATCCTCGATATTGTGAGGAGTCTCTAGTGAGGAGGTGCGGGTCACTGGATCCACTGCCTCAATTGTCAGATTTATCACATTTACCGGTCTTAGTTGGTGATTATGAATAATCGCGATTTATCCGACATTACTTTCCGGTTCATAACTGCGTACCTGCATATTCTGGCGGGACGATGAAAGCCGTGTGAGGACTATATAGAGGCCGTCCGATCGTCCAGATCAAATCGATCAAATTGTTTGGAACTTCCGTCAGAGCGAGTTTGTCTGCAGCTGTAAACAGAGAGGAAACAGAACTAAAACTTCCGGGAAAACAAAACGGAAATAAACTTCTTCTGACTCATTCCTTCCGCTTTTAAGTGTTTTTGGTCCAAACTTACTTACCCAACTCCCTGTTCCATTCTTCCCACATGATGCTTGGAATCATCCTCGGATCCGCTCCCACCCGATACAGCGCTCGTTTGAGAACCTTCTTCAGCCAGTCGGTCACCGTGGGAACCTGAAACCACCCCCAACCCCTCAAATAATCAGAAACTATCCACACATCCACACTATTGGGGGTATCGATCACTCACCGCCGGATCTCCCAGTCTCATTAGTTCCCAGTTGCAATCCAGCTGCTGGTCTGCCAGAGCGAAATACTTTTCCGTCGTCCAGAGTGCTGCTGCTGACTTGGTGATGACGGCAAAACCCGAATGTCCAGAAAATCCCGAAATGTACTGAAGCTTTTTGTCTCTTTCGGCTAAATACTCGCTCTTCGGTCGGACACCGGAAACAAAAATTTAAGATTTGAACCTGGATTCGCTCCTGTCTGATAAATTGTCTTAATAATCGCGAGGGTGTGGTCTCGAATGTAAACACACAAAAAAGGGTTTTTACGTTATCAAAGGCTTAAAAGCTTTTAGCGGGACTAAATGGGAAAGCGTCTTACCCCCGTCACGTGGTTCCCACCCCCTCAAAAACGAAACCAGGTACGCAAACCTGAAACCTTTCTCTCATCTCGTGTCCATCATGGATCATGAATCAAACCAAAACGACTGTCTTCTAATTAGAAACCATAACGAAGAGAAAGTTTTCCGTTCAGGTACGGTCACAACCCCAGGTTCCAGGTTCACTCCTACCTGATGCTCGTCATCGGAAGTGACGATGAAAGCGTTGAGTATGGGTCCACGAACGGATGTCACTCTTCCCATCTCATTTCGAAGCCAAATTAATCGCTGGGTCGTGTTGATCCGATTTGGAGGCCAACCGGAAATGGATTCCTTGGGACATTGTAGCCTCTCGCCGAGAGCCCAGTGAGTCCAGTGAAACAGGAACGCTGGAACAAATTCAGTGCCGTGTTTAGGTGTTTAAAGGAAACTAATCGGGGCCCCGTTTTTTGGGGTCTGAGGTTCCGGCTCACCGCTTTGAATGTTTAACACGTGGCCTTCGTCCCTCCCGCCGCCTTCTATTGTTGTTGTTTACTTCTTTGAGAGACGAACTTCCCTCCGAAGTGTTGGAAACTTGGGTCAGCGGTAAACAAAGAAAACTTTTTTATCACCTTTTGTTTCCAATTTATTTCCGGTTTTAACGACTCTCTCTCCGAAATTAAGAAAACAAAAACCGAATCGCTTTTCAAACTCCGCCATTGACCTCCTCCTCCTCTCTCTGATCGTCAACAATCTCCCTCAATCGTAACGACCGTTTTATTGTTGGCACGTGCGTGAGAAACGAATTTGGCGGGAAATTTGAATGAAATACTTTCGACTTTGTTTTGTTTTTGTTTTCTGTGATCGAACGCCGCTAAGAAAAGAAGAGAAGGCGGTGAGGATACATCTGTTGGGATTTTTTGGTTTCCACCTTCTTCGAATGTTTGCTGTGGGACAAGAAATTAGTTCAGTCGTCACGATTTGTCAATGACCTTGAAGGCAGCCTTGAACTTGGTGTATAATAAATAGAAGGCCGCGTATGGGAGAAGACGATTCTAAACAGACGGAGGAGGAGTGGATAAAAGAAAACAAAGGTGGCGGTGAAATAGAAGATGAAGCACTGAGAGGATAGAAAGTCAAAAGTATTACTGAGATGTGAGAGATAAGACAAAAGACGCAAGGAAAGAAAAGAAACAAAGAAGATAGAAGAACGAAGTAAAAAGGAAAAGAAGATAAAGAAGAACAGCAAAAAGACAGAGACAGATGTCCAGCTATGACGAGACAATTGAAAAATGAAGAAGAAGAAGAGATACAAGAAGGAGAAGGACGAAACAAGATGAATTAGAAACAGAGAAAAAGAAAGAAAGAAGATACAAGTAAAGACAAAATAAGAGAAGATTCAAAACGACAGAGAAAAAGACGTAAATTGTCGCTTAAAGACAAAGTCAGCAGTAGATAGGAGACGTCACCAGCCAAAATCCGACGAAGACAATAGATGATGAGGGCCCAAAAAGTCTCAAACCCCACCCAAAGCAAACTCCCCGAAATCCTTGACACGGTTCTATTATTCACATCTATTTGTCAGCGAACTCCTCCCCCCTCACTCCCGGAAAATCTTCCAAAGACTAATGAAATCATGTTGGGCCAAAAGAAAAGATGAAAATGATAAAGTCAAAATGGCGAAGAGTTCTACCGTCTAATTTCCATCAAAGGTTTCCTGGGTTGAGCGCCACACCCAACAGACATCTTTCCACCCTTCTAGAGACAGGATTCACACCCGCAACAAAGGGAAGACGGCCAATTTTCTTCATCTTTTTACCGTGACTAGTCATAGTCGATGGCGAAGAAAGAGGAGATGGTGATCAGAAAAACGTTACAAAGGAAAGATAGGCGGACACAAATAGGAGGAGGAAGATCCATAGAAGAAAGTGTTGAAGACAAAAAATGAGGATCTGTGGAAACAGAAGAAGACAAGAAGATAAGGAAGAAGAACAAGAATAATATACAGAAAATACAGAAACATTATACAGAAGATAAGAAAAGGTAAGAAGAACAGAAGAAGGTAAAAAACGAAGAAGACAAAACCTAAACATTTAAATATAAAAGGAAGAGGAAGGCGCAGAGCAAAAAGTCGAATAATCCAGCGAAAGATGAAGACAGAAGATAGTAAAAAGAAGAAGACAGAAATAGGAAGACAAAAAAGTGAGTAAAACAAGAAGTGGCCGAAGTAATGCAAGAAACAAATAAAAAATGAAAGCAACAAGAAGAGGAGAAGACGAAGAAGATATGAAAAGATGAGGAATAGATGAGGACGCTAAAACCAAAACAAAAAGATGAAAGGGAAAAACAGCAAAAGGAAAGAAAAGAAGAGAGAAAGATGAAGAAAATACAAAAACAAACAGATGAGAAGAAGAAGAAGAAGAAAAACGACAAAAGACAAAGACAGAAGACGAAAAGATGAGAAGACCAATTTCTTCTGGATCAGGTGACCTTCCTCAAGGACACTCCCTCCCAACCAAATTTTTCGATCAAATCATTCAGTCAATCAGTCATTCATTCACTGAATGAAACGAAAACTGGCGAAGTTTCTCAATCAAGATGCGGTGTCTCACTGAAACCATAATCCAAACGCAACAATTGAATGAGTCTTGTCAACACATCTTCACCGATCTCTTTCACCTGGATACGTCCCTGGCTTCAGACACAGGTATTCTCTTACAATCTTACATTACTCATCTAACTTTTCGCTTACTACTAAACATTTTCGCAACTATCGCTGATTTTTTATTCGTAACTTCTCTAACAGCGAACTATGAGTATGAATCGCTCTAATCACCATTCCAACAGCTCACTTTCACTGGCTGAACGTTGCTACCAAACGGCAGCGACAGCCTCCTCAAGTTACATCGAGGACATTGTGTCACTGCAGCTAAAGTGATTGTACGTGACCCATCCTGTAATGAGTGTGTGTGGGTTTGACTGCATTTGACGAGTCTTGGGTAGGTGGTATAGCAAACACGAAACGATTCTCGGAACCTTTCATAACAACAGCATCACTTTCGAAAACTCGTAATTCGATCAACGACAAGCAGTTTTTGAAACGAGTTCTCGATAATGATGTCTAATGATTATGATATGAATTCTGACTGAAAGTGATCATGAATTCTGACTGGATGAATTTTCAATAAAAGTGTGCAATATTTATGAAATAAGAGGAGGAGGGGAAAACCCCGGGATTCTGTCAGTCAGTATAAGTGTATAAATGTTGTGCAGTATTTACGAAATGAGTTTGTCATCGTTGGGACTCGTTAAGTTTTTTTGTCTCTACACTCCAACCTGTTTTTGTGCGGATCGCATAAAAGAAAACGCATAAAAATCTCACAAAAATACCCCACAAAAACAGGTTTGAGTGTGTCTCTACCTGCTTTTTCATAAATAATGCACACTTCTAAGGCCCGATTCATTTTTGTACCGAAGTGTGGCCTTCTTCGAAACATGTTCTTTACAGGACTGTGCAGCATTTTTGAAACGAGTAGTTGATAATGATGTCCAATTATTACGATATGAATTCTGACTGAGTGTGATCATGAATTTTGAACTAAATTTCTCTCAGAAGTGTGCATTAATATTGGAAGAGAAATGCCCTTATGAGAATGAAGTTAGAAGTGTGCAATACTTATGAAAAAATTAAAAGTGTGCATTATTTATGAAATGAGTTGTTGGTGAACGTGTGCAATATTTGTGTAATAAAGTCTTGATAAAAGTGTGCATTAATTTTGAAATAAAATCTGATTAAAAGTGTGCAATATTTATGAAAAGAGCTCTTGTTGGATGTGTGCAATATTTATGGAATGAATTCTAACCAGAAGTGTGCAGTATTTATGAAAATTAATTGGAACAGAAGTGTGCATTACTTATAAAATGAGTTGCTGATGTCTTAATTTTGAAATAAAATCTATTTAAAAGTGTGCAATATTTATGAAATGAAATCTGACTGAAATTGTGCGTTATTTTTGGAACAAGTTTATTAGTGAGATGAATCGTCAGTGGAGTCCTCACAGCAGTAACTCCGACAGACCTACTGGAAGCTCGACCCAAAAATCGTTTGAAGGTTGTCCACGACGTACCCAAAACGCTCCAAACGCCCCCGAGGCCACTACACAACTGACTGTCTGAGGTGTCCACGAGTTGCTGCAGCTACCATACTCTCACCACACATAACAAAGCTCAAGAGAAGCGGTACCTCACGTCAAGCACTCAATACGACGACAGGTGGCAGTTAACTCGACATAAAAAACGAAACAAAAAGGCAACAGGAGTTGAGTTGAGAAACCGCCATTTTGCAATTTCCCACATTCAACTCAATTAAACCGTTTGGGCGAGGATCCAAAAAACAAACAAAAACCAAAATTCGTTTGACCCTGACAAGAATGCAGTTCGGAAACACCGCCCAAAATAAAGAAAATGCAATTCAAACCAGAGCCGCATCCAGGAATTCTCCAAACGAAATATTACTTCCTTAATTTATTGCGGATACAAATCCTGTTTCTAGCTCCATGGGAGTAGCTCTAATTAGACGTTTATGAATAGACTCCAACATTTTTTTTTTTGTTGGCAAAATTGCTTTTTGTCGCCTATCTTTGACTCTAACGAACCTATTCATCTTTCTACCGTCCTTGAGAGCCTCCCTCTTACCCCAGAAGAGGTTTGGTTCTGTTTTCAGGGTCGTAGGGAGGATGTAACGAGAGGGTGATTAACTGAAGAGATCTCAGATTCTTTGTTTCTCAGTTGTCTCTTCAAGTTAACCCCTCCGAGGCCACTACACAACTGACTGCTGTTGTTCTGACGTTCTTTCTTCCTTCTAGTACCACTTATCTAATGTCATCATCCAACAACGATAATCAACTCGAATGGCGAACATCAAGGTTGCGAGGACTCAAATCTGTTTCCTGTTTGAATCTGTCAGGTTTTGCGTTCTAAGCTCGCACCGATTCTGCTCCGGGTTGTTTGGACCGGAGATCCAGTCACGTGATCAAATGGTCAGTTCTCCTCATAGAAATGACCTTTCCTTCTGACCTAAATTCTTCTTCAACAACATAAACACAAAATGTCGGCGTTCGTTCGCGAAATGAGAAAATGAAAAGTTTATAAAAAGCTTTTTGCTAGTGGGCGGGGGGCGGTGCGGGGAGGAAGAATCCTACGCAGAGAGAGAGAAGGCTTGATGAGATGATTTTAAGGGCTTCGTGGCGGCGGTGGAATCCGTTGAAAACAATTTTCTGGATGATGAGACAAATTGACGAGGAGGACGAGTTCCGTTCCGGTTGTTAATCGGAAGCTTTGGTGTGGTCTCCCGTTCTGTTATTGTTTTCCTTCTGCTTCTACTTCCACGTCTACTTCATCTTCTGAAGGAGAATGCAGAAATGGGAGAAGATGTTCGTCTTTTCTTCTGTTTTTAATTGTTTGCTCTTCTTCCTTTCTTGTCGTATTTGCCATTTTTCTGCTTCGGGTATCTATTTCTCCTCTCTTATCTTCTTCTAATCCTCCTCTTTTTCATCTTCTCTTATTCTTCTTCGTTGGTTTGGTTCTCTCTCTCGTACTGTCCCTCTGCTTTAGATATTTTCTTCCCTTCCTTCCTCCATTCATCTTTTCTTTGCTTTTTCTTAAACCTGGCTTCTTCTTGTCTTTCTTATTCTTCTCCTTTCTTTCTGGTCTTACTCTACTTCAAAATCTTTGTCACTCCTTTTACATTCTGTTCTTCCCCATCTGCCCTTTATGTCGGTTATTCTACGCTGTCTTTTGTACTTCTGATCTTTATGTCTGTCCTTCCTTCCTTCCTTCTTCTTTTTGTCTTTTCGTTGAGTTCCTTAGTTTGTACTAGATATTCTATATCTAGTATCTATTCTTTTTATCTTTCTGTACTTTCCATTCTTTATTCTTTCTTCAACACTTTTACCCTTTCCTCTTTCATTTTGTCTTGTGTATGTTGGGTTGGGTTGGGTTGGGTTTGCCGGAAGATTTTGGAAATCAAGGAAGACGATGAAAGATCACACCGAGGACAATCAAGGAAACAACAGAATAACGCGGATTCTACTTCTCTTTTCCTTGCAGGTGTAACACAGCCCGAAACGAGAAACTTCAAAAATCGAGGAAGAGTCAGCACGACGCTGAAGACTTCTGGAAAGTGATGCCTTCTTCACGGAGGTCTTCTGAGATCTTCAACAGCTTCAGCAGTAAGGTAAGCACAAAAAGGAAAGTTGGGATAGGTTGGGTTACGTTTTGTTACTCGGCCGTCAGTGTCGTCTTTTCTCTGGCCTTTCTTCTACTGGTTTCTTCTGTCTGAATCTTCTCCTAACTATAGTTCACCCAAAGACACCTTCATTCTAGACCAAAAACATCTCCAAAACCAGATCGCGTGACTCCGCTCAAAACGACACGGCCTTCATAACGCACAACAGGAAACCAAGAAACCTGAATAAGAAGGAAGAAGAAATGGAAAGGACCTTGGCTCAGCCTCGAAAGCCCCAAAAAATGTGTGAAACGAACTTAAATAATGAGAACTAAGTCACTTCCGGTTTCAGAGGAAATTTGTCAGCTTTTTCACGGCCTTGTTTACATCGTTTTCATTTTCATCAATCAATCGATCCATCCATCAGTCTAATCTCCTTCTTCTAATAGTTGGAATCTACAGTCACACCATCGTCTTCGTCTTCTTCGAAGCCAGAAGATGATGATTGATGATGGAAAACGCGTTTAAATTTTGAATTTTTCACTTTCCTTCCGATTTATCTTAATTTAACGTTTTCCCATTTCCTCTAGTGAGGGAGGATGAGCTTCCAACCCTTCCCTATCAACCCCTGACTGGGGTGGCTTAAAAAAAGTCTTTTTCGTCCGTCTACTTGTTTCCCTTCCAACGTCTACTCATCAATCAGCTTGGATCGAAGCTAAGGGAAACTGAACACTTGCTTTTTAGCTCGAATTTGACCTTTATTGCCTCATCTATCATCTTTCCTTCTCTTCTTTTATCGACAGAACAACCATTTTGTGACCTTCCTGTATCACAATCCCTCTCTTAGTGTGTGGGTGTTTACGAGAGAAAGGTCCGAAGAAAGCTTGTAATCTAAAAACATACGTTTTGAGGGAGGCCAGAGAACGAGATGAAGCAGAATACAGTATAGAAGAACGGCGGAGAGGAGAGAAGTGAATAGGAGGAGAAACTAGGAGAAAGAGAAACTCGTCGAGAAAATGCAGTTGAAGAAAGAGAAATGCGACGAAAACGTGAACTTTTAAGAGAAAGCGAGAAAAGAAAGAAAGACAAGGAAGAGGAAAGATCAAAGAAAAAGAAGAAAAACCAGAGAAGGGTAAAAGATCTAAAAACAAAAGAGAGAGAAGATGAAGAATATAAAAGGACAAAAAGAGTAGAGCAAAAATTAAACAAGGAAAACAAAGACGAAGAAGAAAACCCAGAGAGAAGATGAAAGAGAACACAGTAGAGAAGAAAAGCGAAGGAGAAAGGAGTGGACATAAAGAAAAAGAAAAGAAGACAGTCGTTCGGAAATGTAGTTAAAGAACCTGGGAAGAAGAGAAGCAGCTTATAAAGAAAACGAGAAAAGAAAGAAGAGAAACAGAGGGAGAAATGAAGAACATAGAAGGACAAAGAAGAATAAGAACAACAAACAACAAACTAGAAAAACAAAGATGAAGAAAGAAAATCAGAAAGAAGATGAAGGAGAATACACTAGATAAGAATAAAAAGAAGAAAAGAAGAGAAGAAGTGAATATAAAGAAAGCAAAGAAACTTGTTCAGAGTATGCAGTAAAAGAGCCTCGAAGGAAGAGAAGCGAGGCTTATAAAGAAAAAGGAACAGCGAGAAAGGAAAGACAAAAAAGAAGAAAGAACAAGCAGAAAACCAGAGCAAAATATACCCAAAAATCTAAAAACAAGAGAAAAGATGAAGAATATAGAAGGAGAAAGAAGAATAAGAACAACAAACAAGAAAAACAAAGACGAAGAAGGAAAACCAGAGAGAAGAGAAAAGAGAATGCAGCAGAGAAGAAAGGCGAAGGAAAAAGGAGTGGACATAAGAAGAGAGTCGTTCGGAGAATGAGGTTAAAGAACCTGGAAAGAAAAGAAACGCAGCTTATAGGGAAAACGGGTAAAGGAATGAAGGCAAAAAAGAAGAAAGAGCAAATAGAAAGAAGAAAAACAGAAAAGCAGAGAAGAATAAACATAAAAATGTAAAAACAAAAGAGAGAAGATGAAGAATATAGAAGGACAAGGAGAGTAAGAACAACAAAGAAGGAAAACCAGAGAAGAAGATTGAAAAGAAGAAGGAAATGAGTGAATATTAAGAAAGAAAGAAACTCGCTCAGAATATGCAGTTAAAGGACCTCAAAGGAAGAGAAACGGGGCTTATAAAGAAAAAGAACAGAGAGAAAGGAAAACAAAAAAGGATAAACACATAAATCTAAGAACAAGAGAGGAGACGAAGAATATAGAAGAACAAAGAAGAATAAGAACAACAAGCAACAAATAAACAAGACGAAGAAGGAAAAGCAGAGAAGGACACAGACACAAAAGCAGAAAGAGGAGAGAAACTCAGGTCGATCAAGACACGAAACCCAATCAGCAAAGCTAATCAAAAAGCCAGCTCATCGATGCAAAAAACAATCATTTCAGGCTCGATAGTTTCAGGTTCTAATTGATCATGTGAATAATGATTAACTACGTGCTAAAACTCATCTCCTTTGTCTACTAAAACACATCATTACGACGCCATTTTCCTTTTTTCTAATTCCGCAGACGTTTCGACGACGAAACACTCGCACCTGACCAACCTCACATCTTCCTTCCACCGTCTTCATCTGTTGGATTGGGATCTTCGACCACACCCTACGGCCCACGCCAAATCCCAGATTCCGAGTAATGTGGCCGTGGAATTCCGTTAACGAACCGTGAAATTTTGATTTTTCTGCTTCTGAAGGTCCTCTCATTTGTGGTTCCTCCCAAAAACCGCAAACTTTCATTCAGAAATCTTTTTTGTTGTTAAATAAATTGGCTTTAAAAATTGCACGAAACAGGTACGCGAGCGTGAGTTCAAAGTTTGGTTTCGTAAATGGTGTAGCCAATACAGGTAGCAGGTGTGGTATAGCCTCCCCCCACCCTCTACCGATAGACAAACTGTTAAATGGCACTGCCGAAACCGGGCCATCAAGGAAAATCTTCTGAAATTTGGATCCACGATTTCATGACCGAACTTCTGTTTCGGTTCCTGAATCTTCCTCCTTTTGTCTTGTTACACCAACATGCCATCTACAATTGTTTGATTGGAGTCTATCTGTCTAACTAATTCTACTACCATGGCATGCTCATGAGCTTTCTTCCTCCTTCCCTAATACCTGTGCACCCCTCACATGTGGCCACAGGGTGTGGTCGAAGATCCTAATCCAACAGCAGAAAGCGGTGGAAGGCACATTTACAACTCCTCCACAAAACGACATTAAAATAAAATGAACCAGAAATACAACCAACAACAACACCAAAACTTTCTAAAGAAGACAGAGCAACAGCGCGGGTGAAAAAAATTTTTTTGAAAAAGTTGCAGTTAAAAAAGAAATTGCCAACGACTGTGCATTATTTATGGAATGAGATCTTGTTACGAGTGTGCAATATTTATGAGACGAATTCTTGACGAAAGTGTGCATTATTTGTGAAATGAGCTTATGCTGATAAAGAAAATAGCCAAGAACAAAGTTTTCGGGACAAAATCAAATTAAAAACAAGCAGGGCGTAGTCCCACGACAGAAACAAAATGGAGGCGAGAAAAGAAAGAGGAAAGGAGAAAGAAGTGTTAAAACATAAAAAGACTACACGCAAAACAAGACCAAGAAGGAATTGTAATAAAAAACGTAACAAGAAAGGAGGAAACCAAAAAACAAAGCAAAGATAAATACAAAAGAAGGATACAACAGCAGAATAAAAGACAAATAGGAAAGAAAAGAAGCAGTAATAAGAAGACAAGAAAACTAAAAATCAAGACAGAAATGATTTCTCAAGTGTCTCAAGAACCAGCAACAGAGAAAGCCTTTCAGAAGGAAATCAAGAGAATGAGAAAGTGGCCTAAGAAACAAGAAAGAAGTCGTAGATAAACCAAAATACCAAAAGACAAGTATCCGGAAGAAACCGGAAGTGGAACTACAGCTTCAAAAAGAATCCAGCAAACACATTTCTACCTTGTAGAGGAGCTTTAACAGTCCTGTCGACACAAAAACAAGGTAAACAACCTTTACACAGCACCCATCCCTACACACAACCGTCTCCACATCTCCATAACATCCAAAACAGCCATAAATTAGACAAAAGACAAATTGACCTTTCCGGGAAGCCAGAAGAAGGTAAAAAAAGCGCGAGACAAATACAGAAGAAGGAAAATGAGGCCCCGAGGGACCGCGATATAAAAAAAGGTCAAAAGGAAAATTGAACAGGGAGTACAAAGGTAAGAGAAGCAGCGGGGAGGAGAGGGATGAAGAGAAGGAGAACGACAGCAACAACAACAAAAGGAAAATACCACGTTTCAACGGTGGCGGTTTCACAAGCCCGTGTTCGTAAATCATGGAAACAACTTCCGGTCGGGGGGTAGAAGGAAAAATTGGGAGAATCAGGGTGTGGCCCCAATTTAATGGACTCACCTCATCAATTTGGGTCTCGGGGAAAGCTGTTGTTCCTCATCGAATTCGTTTTACTGCTGAGGCGACGACTCACTGGAAAAGCTTTCAGAAAAGAAGCTCAGAGTTTCCGGTTTCAGGTTTTAACAAAGCTTTTTGCTCCCGAATTCCTCCGACTCGAAATTTATTTGTTTACTCGACGTGTGACGTCATAGCCAGTTCGGTTCTCCTCCCAAAATTGTTTCAACGGTAGTGACGTCACGTGTTGACATCTCCTGCTTTCGCTTCAATCTAAACAAAGTCAACATTTCTGGTTTTGACATCTTTCTGAGTAAGTTGGAACACGTTCGCGAACGGGAAATATTCCCCAACGTCGATGTGCTTCAATGTCTTTAAGGTTGATGGAACAGCTAAAGACACAAGACCTCAATTAGGAGATAGATGAATAGAGATGGTCGAGAGGAGCAGCAGCGACAGCAATTTAGGGAGAGAACATATAAAACCAAAACCAGCACAAGGCCGTTCGGCAAATAACCCAAACCATAAATCTAAAACATCGGAAAAGAAAATCCAAAGGACCGACGACAAACCAATCAAACAAACGACGAGGCCATAAAGCAGATCGGAAAGAAAGGAAGACGGATAAGCGACTCCGAGATCCGTTCGCCTCAGATAAATTTCAGCAGAAACGTTCATCGCCAACGAGGCGTCTTCTATAAAATCGATAACCAACCACCGACTTCGGCGAACAACTGTTCCACCTCCTCCTCTCATCCCGTTCGGAGAAGGCCGTTCATTCACAAAAAATTCGGGAGAGAGAGCGAGAACGCTTAAAAAAGAGGTCAGCAACGAAAACGTCCGAACGATTGCTTAACGCAAATAAATCCATAAAACAAAAATCCGGCGAGGATTTATGTTCTCGAACGTCACTCACACGAATATGATGGATTTATATCCCGTTCGTAGGGACCGACAGACAGACAGACGGACGGACGGACAACTGTTAGGCTTCTTACTGCAACTTCTTGTCTTTCGACACGTGTTCGAAACATTGTTTCCAATCTCCTTGAACGGTTTATTGTCATCCGCTTCACCTTTTATTTATAGTTAAGGCCAAGTTCATTACATGCGTGTGCTAACTGCATTGAGTCATTTTGGCTCATTCAAAAAATTTAAGTAATTTCTTCGCAAATAAAATTTCCCCAAAGTCAATTCGAATATAAAATCCTCCAACTAAAAGTTAATGGTTATGTATCGAACCAAAAATCCTATGGAGTCTATTTGACTCACTACCACAAATACATTCAGTTCGCTCAGAAAATGCCAAATACCTTACAGGAGTCAATTTGTGCATGCAATAAATTAAAAATTTTTAAGGAAATAAAGATTCCAAACCTAAATTTAACTGAAAGTGAGTCAATTTGACTCACGTCACCACAAAACTGACTGAATTTCCAAACCTAATTTTACCAGGAATTGAGTCGATTGAGTGCACAAAACACATCAAACCGACTGAATTTCGAAACATAAATCAGCAGACGGCGAGTCAGTTTGACTCATGGCACCAGTAAACCTACTGAATTCCCAAACCTAAATTTATCAAAAAGTGAGTCAATCTGACTCACTTAACCCAGGAAACTGAATTTTGCAAACAAAAGTTTACCAGAAGGTGAGTCGACTTGATTCACAGCACTAGCAAATTGACTGGATCCCCAAACCTAAAATTATCAGATAGTGAGTCAATGTGACTCACAAACCAACAAACTGACTGGGCTTGTTTTGCAACACTTCTTTTGAGTCGATTGACTCACAAAACACATCAAACCGACTGAATTTCGAAACATAAATCTAGCAGACGGCGAGTCAGTTTGACTCATGGCACCAGTAAACCTACTGAATTCCCAAACCCAAATTTATCAAAAAGTGAGTCAATCTGACTCACTCAACCCAGGAAACTGAATTTTGCCTTTGTCCCAACATATATCACTGCAGTGTATTAACAAAAAGCTCTGAGTGGGCCAATGTAAACACGCTGAGTCAATTCGACTCCCCACCCAATATCCATAAGACGTCAATTAAACTCCAGCACCAACAAAAACGTAAACGTGAGTCAAAATGACTCACATAATAAACCCATAAACAGTTTGATTTGGGTCATAAAATGTTTATAATTTGAGGCGAGTCAATTTGACGTAAATATTGGACAGAAGGGAAGCTAAACAAAAATTTTTTTCTCAAAGGTTACAGATCAAGGACCTGGAGGAAGAGAGAGGAGAAGGAGGAGGAGGAGGAGGTGGTGGGAAAGGAAGATTATGAAAGCGAGCCGCGATCGACTTGTGTTTACGTGAGTCTGTTTAGACGTGGAGGCGTTCGAGAAATGGAAAACAGAACGGAACTCGATTTAGAGGATTGCGTTCCCGCCATTTTCGTTACGTAACCGATTTATATTTGGTCAAACCGGCCCTTCGTCCGAATTCGTGTCCGAAGTCCGTTCTAGAAAGAAATCAGAGTCGAAGAGACCCGTTGGAATGGGATTCTACTCAACTCGAATTTCGAGAAAAATCGATTCGAGCGATCATCGAGGTGATGACAGAAGAGGAGAGGTGCTAGAAAAAGTAGAAAAGTTTTAGGGGAGTAGATAAGTGGAAGAATATTACAAAGTAGACAAAGAAAAGAACAAAAATAAACCAAGAAGAAGATCACACACCAAAGATTCAGATAAACAAAGTCAAAAGATAGATAACAGAAAGACAACAGACAATAGATAAAAAGGACAAAGGAAGAAGAACAAGAACCTAAAAGACCAAAAAATGATCTTATTTCAAAAATACTGCACAATATTACAAAGATATATCTTCAAAAATGTTGCACAATCGAAAAGAAATTTTATTTCAAAAATATTGCACACTAGACTGGTGGTATTATTTCAAAAATAGGGAACACTTTAGTGAAGGAATCATTTCAAAAATATTGCACACTCGATCGATTGATTTGTGTTATTAATTAGGTTTTGAATTTATTATGTTAAGTTGAATTTAGGAAGAATAACAAGAACCACAACGACCAAAGAGGCCTTATTTCAAAAATATTGCACACTCGGGTAAAGAGATCATTTCAAAAATATTGCACAATCAAATGTACATCTCATTTCGAAAATATTGCACACTTGACTATGAGAATCATTTCAAAAATAGTTTTTGCTTTAGTAAACAAATTATTTTAAAAATATTGCACACTTGAACGAGGCCATATTTCAAAAATTATGCACATTATAGTAGACGTCATTTCAAAAATACTGCACACTCGACTAAAAAGAAAAACAATTCAAAAAAGTACTGTACACTTGAATTAAGATCTTATTTCAAAAGTGGTGCACACTTTAGTAAAGAGATCATTTTGGGAAATTGCACAACTGAATGACTATCCTCTTCTTTCAAAAATATTGCACACTCGACTATCAAAAATATTTTTTTGCTCGAGTGAACGAATTATTTAAAAAATATGGACATTGGAGTGAAGAGTTCATTCCCAAAATATTGCACATCGTTGTAAAGAGATCACATTTCAAAAATAATGCATAATCAAGTAAGTCATTTCAAAAGTATTGCACACTTGAATAAAAGTCTTATGTCAAAAAATTGTGCACATTGGAGTAAGAGTTCATTCCAAAAATATTACACACTTAAGTACAGCAATCAACATCAAAAGTTTGCACACTCGAATAGTACGATTCAACGAAAAGCTTATTTCAAAAATACTGCACAACTGATTGTATGTTTTATTACCAAAATATAAAAGTGTACACAAACTGCGTAAAAGTGAATCATCTCAAAAAAAACTGTCAATATCATTTCATATTGAATGAATGAATCATTTCAAAAATAATGCACACTTATAGAGAGACTTTATTTCAAAATCTATGCAAATTTATTTTCAAAAATATTGCACACTGATAAAACCTCATTTTGTTAGTACTACACACATATGGAGCAGGTAGTCGTTTCATAAATACTGCACACTTTAATCAAGAGCTCATTTCACTTCATTTTTAATAAGAACCTATCGTCTTTCATAAGTGATGCACAGGTAGAGAGCTCATTTCACATTAGAGAGAGAGAGTATGAAGAATAAGAACTTCAAAGACCAAAATGGCGGATACTATCAAACAATAATCACGACAGAAGATAAAGAAGGATGTAAAATTGAAACAGAAGACGCATAAGAGAGGAAGATTACAACAACAGAAGACAACAGGATCCAATTAAAAGACGAACACTATCTTCTAACACCACCAAAAGACATAACAATCAAAAACCACAAAACAAATTTTCAAATCCAAGACGCCATCTTAACTACATACATACATAATCTCAACAATAAATTTAATAGAACCTCAACAACAACAATAATACCGACAACCGTTTGAGATGAATGAAGTTTACCCACGCAAAGAGAATGTGAGAAAAATTACTCTAAACTGTTCCTTTTTAATTAATTAATTAAATTAATTACTAATTAAATCCACGCTTTCACGACAAGTATTCAACTCACGACAACTTACATTTAAAACGAAAAACACCTCTCGACATGAAAATATTATAATTTCATCATTAAAATCTTATTAGAAAACTTACCCATGCAAAAAATGGCGGACGAATGATTAAGGTTCATTTCTCTCCGATTTTTCTCCAAAAACGATTTTACTAGCTACATGATAAATCCAAACAGGAAAATAAAAAAACACTTTCCAAGCTAATTTATAAATAAATACAAAAACGGATATTAATAAAAGATAATTTCCCTTTAAATCGTTTTAAAAAACTAATTAAGATTTGTCGGATGGAGCGTAACGCGAATAATTATCACAAAAACGTTTTTTTAATTTGAATCCGTTAACATTTCAGATGGAACTGGCTTCGTTCGTTCCGAAGGGATTCAAACCCGCGTAACGGACACCCAATGTCAATTGACCAATCAGCGTCATCCCTGATTCGATTCCACCGCTCGCGGAGGCATCGACGCCTTCTGGTGACACGACGACTTTTCATTTTTGTTATTTACATCTATGCTCTCCGCGCTGTAGCTCCGAACCGTTTGTTTTGAATTGTTTTCTCGTCTTTTCGGATTGTTTTATAACTCCGTACCTGTACCTGTACGTCCTTTTCTCTTTTTTTATACACGTCCACGTCTATTTTAAAATTATTTTACAATCAAAGACGATCAAAACAGCGTATAAAATTTCGTTGGAAATGAAAGAATGCTAACGATAACGTGAGACCTTACTAGATGTCATAACTTAGCTCAAAACTACTTTTAAAAAGTTATAATAAATAACTGTGCACTACTTATGAAATAAATCACTTACAATTCAACATCCATTAATAACGAAATAAGTAGGGCATCAGGGAATTTGCTAAATACAAACAAATAAATAACTCAGCATTATTTATGGTGTAGATCATTTGTAGGAGTTAAGAGCATTTATGAAATACAATAAGCTCGTGTAATGAATTGAATTCTTGATACAAATGTGCAATATTTATGAAACGAGTACCATATGCGCCATATGTGTGCAGTACTACTCAAATGAGATGATGTATGTAATACTTTTGAAAATTTTCAAATGAATCCCGTATTCATGTGTGCATTATTTTTGGAAAAAGTTCTTCGTTTGGATGTGCAATATTTTTGGGAATAATTCTTTACTCCAATGTGCCCTATTTTGAAATAAGGTATTAACTCGAGTGTGCAATATTTTTGAAATAAGCCCTTCGTTCTAATTTGGTACACGAGTGTGCAACACTTTTGAAATGAGCCCTTCGTTCAACTGTGGTACTCGAGTGTGCAATATTTTTGAAATAAGCTATTCGTTCAAATGTGCTACTTGACTAGTCTTCTCAATGTTTCGTCTCAAAAATACTGCACATTTGAATGGATGATTTTTTCTGTGCAACATTTTTGAAATGAGCCCTTTGTTCTTTAATCTTGGTAATCTTTGGTATTCTTCGGTGTTCTTTGTAATTTGGTACTTGAGTGTGCAATATTTTTGAAATAAGCTATTCGTTCAAGTTTGCTATTAGAGTGTGCAATGAGCCCTTCGTTCTAATGTGCAATATTTTTGAGACGAGACATTGAGAAGACAAGTCATCCTCCTATATTAGTAAAGCAAACCTGGAATTCTTAGAAGAAAGTCTTATTTTCACATTTAATTTCCGGTCACTTCACTCAAGCCGACATTTCAGGTTCCGTACCTGTCTCCAGCCTCCAAAATAACTTCAAAACCGAAAACTTTGTCAACCACAAGCGCCTCTTCTCATTCCCACCCTCCCTCAACACGTCTCCTCCTCAAAAACCAAAACCAAAATGAGTCACTCGACGACACCCAACAAAAGCAACATCAAACGCGCCTAAAAACAAACCAAACGAACCTTAAAATTGAATTTAAGAAAAGAATCAATCAATCAATCAATCATCGATAAACTACTTTAATAACCTAAAAGAAAACCGGGGAAACAAGTTCGACAAGCAAAAGACAATCGTCAACATCCGCCATTTTGATGATAACATTCCGGAGGACAAACTCAAATTTATTTTGGTATCCCGAGTGAACATATACAAATACATAAGTGAGGTAAGGTGTTCTTATGTATCAATAACATTTACGTAACTTATGTAGAATCGGTAGGTACATAACTCTCACCGAAACATGTTCATCCAATCAGCAAATAATTTGATCCAAATCCACTTCCAAATTGTTTTTGTTTTCCTTCAAATTGATTAATTAATTCCTGATGTACATAATTAACATAATTAATTGTTATAATACCTTCGACAACGTTCTGTTAGACTTTTTAACGTTTGTTTGTGTCATTTCCGCCGGAAATCGATGTGAAAAGAAACGTTTAAGACGTTGTAATTACAGGTTTGTTGACACATCTACTGCGTCACTTTGACTCATCATCACAACCTAAACGTTTTGATTTGTACTGATTGATTGATTGACTGATTGATTTGGGTTCTGAATTCATGGTATTAGATTAAAATTAGGAAGAAAAATAAGAATCCAAACGACCAGAGGCCTTATTTCAAAAATATTGCACACTCAAGTAAAGAGAACATTTTGGAAATATAGCATAACCGAATGCATATCTCATTTCAAAAATATTGCACACTCGATTAATTCATTGATTTGGTTATCAATTGGTTTGAATGTTTCATTAAAATTAGAAAGAAGACTAAGAACGTAAGAGACCAACCAAGAAGATCTTATTTCAAAAATATTGCACACTTGAATGGGGTTCATATTTCAAAAATTATGCACATTAGAGTAAACACGTCATTTCAAAAATATTGCACATTAGAATGGAGAACTCATTTCAAAAATACTGCACACTCGAGTAGCACAACTGAACGAAAAGCTCATTTCAAAAATGTTGCACACTCGACTAAAACAAAACAGTTCAAAAAATACTGCACACTTGGATGAAAATCTTATTTCAAAAGTAGCACTTGAATGAGGGTCATTTATCAAAAATAATGCACATTAGAACAAAGACGTCATTTCAAAAATACTGCACACTCGATTAATTCATTGATTTGGGTTATTAATTAGGTTTTGTATTCACGGTGTTATATTAAAATTAGGAAGGAAAATAAGAACCCAAACGACTCGAGGCCTTATTTCAAAAATACTGCACACTTGACTTACAAAATCATTTCATAAAAATTCTATACACTTGAATGAAGATCTTATTTCAAAAGTAATGCACACTTGAAGACAGAATTAATTCCAAAATGGATGCAAATGTTTTTTCAAAATTTATTTTCAAAAGTACTGCACACTTAAACCATCTCATTTCACAAATACTGCACACATGGTGAAGGTACTCGTTTCATAAATAATGCACACTTTAATTACTTCAATTTGTATGGTTTCCGCCGGAAATCGATCTGAAAGAAAGAAAAAACGTTAAAAGAGTGGTGAAGACGACTTCGTTGACACATCTCCTGAGTCACTTTGACTCATCACAATCCAAACGTTTTGATTTATTATATTAACACTATGACGTCCGCTGGTCCCACTGTGGGGTCATGAAAACGCCAACCGTTGGACGCCGACGACCCCACAGTGGTGCCATGGAATATTTCACAAACACTATTGGCTGAGAGCCGGTGACGTCACATTCGGAAATTATAGCGCATGCGTCGCTGGCGTTCTTATACTTACTTACATATGTGGACGATCACCACCAAGTTCATATGTTGTGAATATAAAATATTGGTGTTCAGGCAGCATGAGAGTCGGATCCACCGGCACCGAGATGAAAAAGTTTACATGAGACTTGTGGACGTCATAGTGTTAATTTGAACATCGATTGATTGATTGATTGATTGATTCAGGTTATTGATTACGTTTCAAATTTATGTAATTAAATTAAATTAAATTTAAATTAGGAAGAAGAGAATAATAATTTAAAGTGAAAAGGAATTTAGAGACCATGTTTGGAAATTTTTCTTCTTTTTGACCGAAAGTCTTTCGTGATGATTGTAATTGGCGGGTTTCGGTGCAATTAAGATGATTTGTAGTGTTGTAGTTAAGTCGAGTAATTAAGCTGAAGCGTTGTGAACGGCTCTCTCTCGAATTTTCGTCCGTTTCAGTGGGTCCGTTTAGATCTTCAAGATGGACGCCGTCAACTGTAAACATTTTTACGCGTTCTAATCACATGTCATGTTTATGTAGTGCTTCCTATGTACTTTATTTCTTTATTAATTTATTTAAAGATACAGTTACTGTCTGTATGTCTGTATGTTTTGGTTTTAAATGTCCTCCATCGATAATTATGTTGTTAATCCCGAAACAAGGTTGCGATTTTACTCTTTTGATCTTTTGCCAGTCATCCTGTCTCGCTCTCTCTCTATTGTCTCATAAGACATGCACTTTTACTCAGATTTAAATTTCATAAATATTGCACACATCCATCAAGATCTGGTTTCATAAATATTGCACATTCTAGTAACTAGCTTCTTTTAAAAATAATGCACACTTTTAGATTTGATTTGCTTTCATAAATATTGCACGCATTCATCAAGAGCTCTTTTCATAAATACCGCACACTTTTAACTCAATTTAATTTCATAAATATTGCACACTTCTCGTCAGAATTCACCTAATAAATGTTGCACATTCAAGTAGCGAAACTGTTCCAAAAATAGTGCGCCAACACTTCTTTTTATAAATACTGAACATATTCATCAACAACTCATTCCATAAATACTGCACAATATTTATACACTCACACTGAGTGACAGAATCCCGGGGTTTTCCCCCTCCTCCTCTTATTTCATAAATATTGCACACTTTTAGTTGAATTTGATTTCATTAATGTTGCACATTTTCCTAAGGAACTTTGCTTTCAAAAATAATGCACACTTCTATGAGAAATTTGTTTCAAAATTCGTGATCACACTCAGTCAGAATTCACATCGTAATCATTGGACGCCATTATCAACTACTCCTTTCAAAAATGCTGCACAGTCCTGCAAAGAAGGCCACAGTTTGGTACAAAAAAATGAATGGTGTCTTAGAAGTGTGCATTATTTATGAAATAACAGATAGAGATAGAGCCAAAAAAACTTTAGTAAAGTAACAACATGATGACTAACTCATTTCATAAATACTGCACACATTTAACTTTAATTTCATAAATATTGCACAATTCTAGTCAGAATTCATTCCATAAATATTGAAAACATTTGTTAACAAGTCATTCCATAAATACTGCACACTTTTAACTCGATTTAATTTCATAAATATTGCACACTCCTACGAGAAATTTCTTCTTACATGGGAACTGACAGAATTCCGGGGAGTTTTCCTTCTCCACCTCTTATTCCATAAATAATGCACAGTTTTTGTTTTTAAATTCATTTTACAAATCCAGAACATTCTAATTAAAAACTCGTTTCATAAATACTGCACAATTGTCGTTGATCGAATTATAAGTTAAACTCTACGTTACGAAACGTTAAGTGATGCGAGTCGATTTCAATGGACATTGTTCTCAGTTTGATGACGTAACAACCATTACAGGAACACACATAAATCTGTTCTGGATGGTGAAGAAGGTAGCAAAGGTAGCAACTCGTGTAAATATCGGTTTTCGTTTCAGGTTGAACCACGCAAATGTCTTCGGTAGCATATATTATGCAGTGGGCTGACCACAAAACCAATGTCCACAATCACCTTCGGCTACTATTCGAGGAGCAGAAGTTTGTTGACCTGACTTTATTTTGTAGCACACATTCAGTTAAAGTTCATAGCGTAGTTATAGCGTCCAATAGTTCATATTTCGAGGTAAGCGATTGTTCTATAGAGACGAGGCAACATTCTGGCGGAGAGAATTAAACGCTGTGACACACACGCTCTCCATATCCTCTTTTGTCTTTTAGAAAGTTCTGCTGAGTCAGAATGGCGTCAACTCAGTTATAGTATTAAAAGACATGAAGTTTGAAGTACTTAGGGCACTGATAGAGTTCATGTACTGCGGGGAAACGACCGTTCTAGACGAGGATGTCGACGCATTGCTCTACGCGTCCAAAAAATTCGACGTCAAAGGTCTTTCCAGAATGACTAGGCAGGGTGTTATGTTTTCAGCGGCGGAGAAATCCGACAACGAAGGCACCGAGCCTAATCACAGGTGAGAAAATTCACTCCGGTGAAAGTCGAAATATTTTGACAGGCTCCCAAGACCCAGTTCAGGTACGAACGCACACCTCACTAACCCGTCTGTCTTTCCACCTTTCCGTAGATTTATATTTCCGGCGGAATCCGCTCAGCCGGGAATGATTCAAGCAGTTATCGACCTGACCAAGAAGAACCCGGATCAAGTTTCCAGTTTGGAATCTACCGAACTGGATTCACTATACTTTAAGAAGACCGTTTTCCAGAGGAGAGGTCGGCCACACAAGAAACATGGAAACATCGGATTTCCGGAAGCGGCGATGAGCGACACGGAATACGCGATACTAAAGGAAGCGGAAGAAAGTCGAAAAGCTTTAGAGAAACTACAGAAATACGTTCTCAACCCGAACGGAACTGAAAACGGGTCAAGTTCGAGTCAGTCTGTCCCCAAATCCCTTGATTCGGGAGATAGTCAACTTTCAAAGACTACCAAACCGGAAGAAACCAAATCCCAGGATCATTCTTACTCGAATTTAAGGCACGAAGACAAGATCGCCGCGGATAATCTATCGAACGAACTAAATCACCATCAGCAACAGAATCAGCACCAACAGAGCGATGTTTTGCTACCGACAGACGTGCCCATCTTCGTAGACGATGGAAACGGAAATTACGTCACTTTGGATGTTGAAATGGCGAACATGATAGCCGGACAGGAGATCAAATACAATTTGGTTCAGGGAGTTGTTATGACCAGCGATGGGAAAGGTGAGCTCGTTGTAACATGTTCTGACTTGACTACCTTCCGTTTCCGCTTCGTTTCTCTCGGTCTGTGATCCTCTTAAAGCCTTCGAGACAGGTTTCTTAAAACACTTTCCATTCACTTAACACACTTTCTTTCACCTATCTTTCGACTTCACTTTCTTTGTCTATCTCTCTTCAATCTATTTTTGTGTTACGCTGTCCTCTTTTCTCTCTCCTGCCTTTGTAACGTTCCGACACTTCCTTTGACTCACCGTCTTCTGTGTTTCTTGCTTCCTTCGCCTCTGTTCTTAATAGTTTTGAGGTTGATCTTGTCGGTGTGTCCTCCAAATCACTTAGTTTCACCTAAAAATAAAAAAAAAATCTTTCAGGCAGTCAGCACTCAAACCCAGCCAGCATCCTAATCCCAGAAACCCAGTTCCAACCCAACCCGAAAGCATGTCCATACTAAACTACGACCCGGAGAAATCACCCAAATTCGAAAACTACTTCCTACCTGACACCGGGAATCCGTTCAAGAGAACCAACAGCAGTCACAACAACAGAATCGGCAAAGGTTTCGGTTCGGACATCGAAGACAATTCAGCGACGCAGGAAACTGGTAAAAATCAAATCAAACGTAAGCCATTCGTCGTGAGGGAGATAATCAAACTGAAACAACCGAAGAAGAATCTTCTTAGAAACCGGAAACGGAAGAACGGGATGTTCGACGAAGGAACCGGAAGACGCCGTTTCATCGACGATCGGTAAAACGAAGTTCGATGATTCCGCGATTCTATTCTGACCTACTTGTCGTTGTGAATCCAAGGAGTTAAGGAGAAAGAATGGAAGAGGAAAATCCGACAGGAAACGGAGTCAGAAAGGAACCGGAAATTGAGGAAGTGAATCCCAAATCCAAACGGTTTTACTTTTGCGACCAACTGTTTCCCATCGGAGGACTGGAAAGGAGAAAATGGGAACCAGGTCACGTGACACAGGGAAAAGACTGCGTTTATAGTTATTCCGGTTGTGAGAGATATTGGTTACCAAATAGAACATTCCAGTAAAACATGAAAAACATGAATTTGGCGTTTGTCAATTTTTGTTTCGTTTCTCCTACTTGTTAACGATACCTGTGACACATTTTCCCGAAATCGATTTACGCGTTTTGGGAGTTACGACGCTCCCACATACAACAACCTGACACGTAAGAAGATTACCATTGTCCCAATCCGAAGACAATCGTGTGAGACTACAAAAGGCGAAAGAGACAAAAACATTGGTACTCAAAAGAGATTTATAGCCTCTCCTCCCACCCACCACTACCAGCTACCTCCGCCAACAAAACTTGTAAATTCGGTTCGCAGGATTCTTTCGTTCCCCTGGGTAGAGACAGATTTCTGTGTTGTCGAGGTATTTACGTCACCCAAGCGAGAATCCCGTCTGAGAAAAATTTATAGAACCGTAGTCTATGGTTTATAGTTTATAGCTCGTAGAGAGAGAAACGGTCGAATCCGCAGAAACACCAAATTGCGTAACTTCAAAACCGAGACAGAAGGGCAATAAAAATTACGTACGAGGCCAGGTTCGGGTGACAGAGTCGGGTTGAGTAAGATGACAGACGGTTTCCTCTCCTCCGAAGGAAGGTTGAAGGGACAACAAAACGGGATAAGTGGGCGTATGGATGACTTAACGGTTTTATTGAGTCTCAGATGAAGCCAAAGAGAGTGGGAACAATCGTCCTTCCGATTAAAAGAGAAAGAAAGGACAGTAGTAGGAGGAGAGGAGGAACATAAACACAAAACCAAAGCCTAACATCCGCACGAGCCCATGTGAATAAGAGAGAGAGGGAGAGAGGACTTTCACTTATGTAGTCTAACCCGGAGGCGGTTTTACATTAAATTAATTCCATCTCTAGTCTTGGGAACCAAAAACCGTTCCTCCGAGACACTTCCATAATCGAAACCGATACAGTTTTCATATTTATCAACTGGCTAAGGAATTCTCATACAAAAGTCATCAAACTAGTTTCCAGTCTGTCCTCCCTCCCTCCTCCACCACCTCCTCCGTGAAAGTCGATTTGATTCAACGACCAACCGCGACCCTATCCACCGAAACTAACTCAAAACGCACAATTCAACTTTTGTGACAAACACTACAACTCACTACAATTAATTTATGTCAATCGCCATCACGTCTATTAAAAACCTGAAGTTTGGATTTTCTAACTAGACAAACTCTTCTTCTCTTTGTTGATTATGGCGGAGGCGGTAAAATGGACACGAGAAACATGATAGTGCGAGACGATCCTCAAAAAAAGTGAAAAGAAGTCGTCTTTGAAACTCTATCCCAAGGACATAAAATATATTTTAACAAAAACAACCAGAGAGAGAGAGAGAGGTGAAAATGACTCAAAACAGGATTGATTAGAAACTTTAATAACTTCAAAAGACTAACGACCAATAAATAATTCAATAAAAAATCAACAAAAACAAAAAAGACAGATAGAAAGAAAGCTGACAAAAGAAATTTAGACAATTCGATTAAGAAATAGAAGAAAGCGAGACTTGTGACTGTGAGGAAGACTTAGTTGATCAATTTAAGAGATAGAAAGCTGACTGAAAGACAGACAGCGAGTCAAACAAACCGAAATTTGATTTTAAGGACCTACGACGACCCTCAATTAAAGACGAGAAGTCTGTCGAACGATCACTAGAATTGGAAGAGAGACGTAAGGAAGTAAACCAACTAAAACCTTTTAAATAAGACAACCGACAAACGAAAACATATACAAACAGTACAAACAATAGGTTTGAACTCAAAAGAACTACAGAAATGAGTTCGAATTTAAGCAAGATTACCAAAAAAGTCCAAAAGCCAACAGAGAATAGCTGAGTAAAAGGTTTTGCCAAACGATTTAAGCTACAAGTAGGAAACTACAGTCAACAAACAAAAGACATGAGAAAGGATGAAGAGGAGCCACAAACGAAGTTAAATGAAAAACAAAATAAAAAAGAACAACAACAAACAAAACCAACAGGAAAAATCAGTAGCGTGTCTAAAAATAGCTGAAATAGACACCATAGATACTAGAAAAACAAACGAGATAAGATGATTCACCCACACATGAGAGATGAGATGCAGGGAATGAACAAGACGAAGAACAGAGCAGAAAGTGGCTGAAGAGGAGGAACCCAATGTCAAGAATCGGAGCAAACGATCTGAAAAAATCAAGCAAAAGCAGAAAACAGTCTCAAAAATGTCAGCAAAGTCACTCAAACATAGAAAACCAAAAAGAGAGAGGCTAACTACATAAACCAAAAGTGACATTTAAGAAAAGAGGTGACGGGTATCAAGAAAGGCTAACAAAACAGCAAAACAAAAACCAACAGGAAAAACCAGAAGCGTGGCTAAAAATAGCTGATACTAGACAAAAAAAGAAGAAAGGAACAAAACAAAAGATGATAACAAACCCAAAAATTCACCCACACAAAAGAGATGAGCTACAGAGGACAGAAAATGGCTGAAGAGAAGGGAAGCAATGTCAAGAAACAAAGCAAGAGATCTGAAAAAGTCAAACAAAACCAGAAAACAATCTCAAAAACGTCAGCTAAATCACTCAAACGTCAGAAAGAAACCAAAAAACCATAATCGGAAAAGGAGAGAGCACCTAAACAAACCAAAACAATCAAAAAGGAAAACAGAAGACAAACGGCAATCAAACCCAAAAGAGTACCTAAGGGCAGCAGACGAAACACCCCACCACCAGTCCCCCGACAACAATCAAATTAAATCTCCAAATCCGAAAACTAATTTCCGTGCCTGTTTCGACCTGAAACCCTAAAAACCGTGATTCTCACACCCAACCGAAACTAAAACATTTCCCTCGAACCCCCGAAGAATGACAAGAGAAACGGGAACCGAATTCCCGAAAAGGGGGTCATCATCCGTGGTACCTTCCTCCAAGGTGGCAACTATGCGAACCTTAAAAGAACAAAACAATCCGATTAGCCCAAATGATTCAGGGATTTTTCGACGTCACGAAATTGCGCGGGGGGCGGCGGCGGGGGGGAGGATTCGTTCTTTAAGGGTCGACGAAAACTCCAAAAAGCGAAAAACGTGGCACAACAATCACGAGCAAGTAACAAGTGAGGTGTAGGAGAAGGAGAAAGAGAGAGAAGGGAGTAAGTAGTAGAAGGAGAAGGCCAGGTACTAGGTTTCGTGCCTGATTTCGACTCAGTTAGAAGCGAAAGTGAATCCGTGGTTCGTTCGACTTGTGTTCGTGGTGTCCGCCGCCAAAATGATTTTGTTCGCTCACCACCGCGGTTCTTAAACCAAAAAAAAATTTTTTTTGTGATTCTACCCCTAAACCTGCGCCCCCTGAAGTGGTGTACCTTAGAAAACAAAAACCAAAAAAAGTGTTGCGGTTTGTGTGATGAGTTCAAGTGAGAAGGAAAAAACTGTTTATAATAATATTTATTATAAACCAAAGTGAAATTTCCTCGGAGATTAATAATTTGTCATGAATTTATGTAAGTATGTTAATAAATAAGTCGAAGGAACCATTCAACTTTTAATAGGAAAACCTATAAATGGAATCAAATGTTAATGGCGTCGAAGATTGGAACAGAGATTGATTATGTACGCAAGCGTAAACGAGTGTAGTCCAAATTATTTTTCCGGTTCCTCTCCCTTATTCGTGGTTATGGCTCTAAATCTATAGTCGAAGAAGTTGGGTAGTAGATGAGGACGAGGGATGTTATTAATATAATTTCTGTATATATAGAGTTATAGTGTTAATAATAACAACTCACAACTGAAAACGAGTTCATGACTTTAGTTAGGGGGTGTGTAGTTTGATCGGTGGGGGGATGACACCAAATTAGCCCAGAGATCAGCAACAAAGCAGAGGATTGGTTCCACTAATTTTCTAGATAATCGATTGGAAATTTGTACTGAAGGGACTATACTACTAGATAAACGGGTAATATATTATCTTAGTGCTTTCTCTCTTACTACCCGTTTATCTATAGTCCCTTCAGTACAAATTCTGAACCCATTTTGACTACCCAATACCTAGTAAGTAACTAGGGAACAGACCAGTGCCTTAGTCTCAGGAATTCAATAAATTTGACAGGAGATAGAGTCTGTAGGATAAGATAGAAGAAGCATAAAGATGATGAGAGAGGGAAAGAATGAAGTAGGAGGACAAGAACAGAAGAAGAATACAAAACAGGACAGAGAGCCATTAACCATAACCCAAAATCTGGGAAATCAATGGGCCCAACTCCTCTTATCACCCCTCCCCGGTTAGTTTTCATCTGTCTCCAAATTCTGTCAATTCCGTTGGTCTAGCTTTGGGGGAAACAGATCAGTGACATAATCCCAGAAGTTGGATAAAGGGACGAGGAGAAATTGTAAAAGAGTGTAGTTAAGAAGAGATGATGATGATGATGATGATGATGTTAGTTTTTGGTTATCACGTTACATCAATTTGTCGCCATTAAAAATTTCTGAAGCTAAAAAAACAGAGGAAACAGTTTCCACTAATACAGTCCTAACAGCCGAAAAACTAACACAACTAATAGTAATAGTAACCGCGATGGTTTAAAATTTAACACTAACATACTGGTGGTAACAATATATGGATGAGAAGTAAGATAGTAACTATGTACGAAAAACGATGCTCGAAAACGACAGTAGTAACTAAAATGGCGGACAAATAAAATAAATCATTTAGGACAAACCTCCAGAGAAAATCTAAAATACAACTAAGAGACAAAAGAAGACCGAAACAATAATAAAAGTGCTCGGGGGAGGATTTGAAAGAAGGAAACTAAGACGTAAAAGAGTAGAGAAGAGGAAAATAAGCTAACAAAGGGGAGATACAGAAGAAGGGAAGGATACAGACAGCAAGAAGTATAAAAAGGCATGGAGATAAAAAAATGTAGGAAAGTGGAAGAGGTTAAACAGAGATGAAAACAGCGAGAAAGTATAAAAGAAGAGGGGGAAGTAGATACGATAAGAAGAAGAATTATGGAAAGAGGAGGATGAAAGAACAGGAGAAATAAGTGAAAAGTGCTGGAATGAAGGAGTTGAAAGGGTTGAATAAACAGAAAACGACAAAAGCAAGTTGAAAAAATACAGCAGAAGAGAGAGAGGGGGAGAGTAATTAGGCCAAAAAGCAGACAGACAATGAAGAAGAATGAACAGAGAGAGATAAGAAACAGAAGAAGGACAGAAGCTACGCCAACAACATCCGAAAACCTCCAGTTAAGATTAGCAACGCCAACAAACCAAATCCAACATAACCAAACAACAGAGACGAGCTTAGGCTTGTTCTTGGAGTCCTTTCAACCCAAAGCCTACATCCGAACAAACAAACAAACAAAACAAAAGAAACTTGACATTCCGAACGGCATTAATCGTGAAAATTCCTGAGAAAATAAGAAACAAAAAAAGTTTCCGACACTCCCACATCTAATGTCAGAAGGTCAATGAAACGCAAAAAGACTTTCAAGGTGTCCAACCAGACGACTCAATCCTCTCACTGTGCGTTCCACGTGTTGTCGCATTGCCAAAGCGAATCAAACAGGGCCCACATTCCAGCCCAAAGCCTGATTTATGTAAATCAAACCCGCGGACGGACACACCGACCACCGAATCCTTGCTTACGTCACGCCATTGTCACGGATCATTTGACGCCATTATCACCACACGAATATCCGAAAATCGGGGAAACAACAAAAGACAAACAACCTGGGTGGAGACCCGGTGTCATGTGTGACTCGGTTTTGGGTGGGTCCGTCCCACATCCATAAACAAATCAACAGCATAGCTAAGGTCTCAATACCCGATGAGGATAGTTACAGCAAACTACGTTCATCAGACTTACACTAACATCTTGTGCGTGTGTCACGCTCATTGCGCAATCACTGTTTACTTTCCGCGTTGGTGTTACTATCTTCGCCGAGGATGATGATATGCGTCTTGTGATCGCACACTGTAAAAAGACAAGCAAACACGCATAAATCAAAAAAACCGCGACGACAAACAAAAAGGTTATCAACGATCCCGATAAGAGTGTGACACCTATCTCGAGGCTTCGTTAACTTCCTCCTCCACTCACCCAACCACCCCCAAAGGGCACCATCAAGGTATCTCAAAACCGAAACCTGAATTTTCTACTCCATTTCCCGTAACAGCGTTCACTTACCACGCTCAGTACCCACGCGTCGTTACATAAATCGGGACAATTTCAGTGAAACCGAAGAAGAAGAAGAAGAAGATAGAAGAAGATGATGATTCTCTCTAGAAACCATTAAATACCAACCGGTCATTAGATAACATATATTAGTATCAATGATGGGTATGTAGTACCTACCCAGGCACGCGTTTCCCTCAAGAGAGAAGAACAAAGATTGCGCAACTGAACCGTTATTCTCTTACTCTGAGCAATTACCCCCTTCATCTATTGTTTCTTACTCTATGCAATTAACCCCCCATTCGATTATTTAATCTATGGAATTATCCCCTCGTCGATTACTTTTCCCTATTTCCCTTTTATCTACTCTCTGGTTTCTCTGTCTTAGTCGAAAGATTTCTTTTTTACGAAATCCGAAACCTGAACTCTTCACCCGAATCAGGTTTCACCAGATATTAATTATCTATTTAAACGAAACGCATGTTTGACTCTTGTCTAATGACGATTTTTATTTAATGAGACCGGTAGATTTGAAACAAAAGTAGATTTGTCTTCTGTCTGTAACAATTGTACCGGAACTGGTAGTCAAGTGGAGGGGGAAGACCGGTCAAGTGTGAAAAGTCGTCTTCAGGTTTTGTCCTCACGAATACCTGACTTTCCGCTTTCATTCAAACTAAATCACCCATCGATTCATTTATCTATCTATTTATCTACTCACCATTTTAACGTATCCTGCGTCACCTGGCTGTACGGATTCAAACGCATTGCACTTAGCTGGGTCACCGCACCGGATTCCATAGTCGAATTTGTCTCGAAACGAACCTGGAAACAATAGGTACATTAGATGAGGAAGTCATTAAGACTCGTGAGTCTCGCGCTAAAAGCCCGAATCAAAATGGAGTCTTCTAATTATGGTTGTGGAACCCGGGTCTCTCTCTCTCTCACGGGAGAAAGATGTCTCAATCTATCATCTGTCTGTCTCGCCGAGAAATCGCAATTTATTCCAATTACAAAAGTCATCGAGAAATTTTTCTTTTATAACCGGAAGTACAATAAACAAATTCCTTTATCGACCTATTTCCGGTTCGTTTTGTACACGACTAAAACCTTAGAAAAACCTTTTTCAATCAGTTTGATTTGAATATGACAACTGTAACCTCAAAATGCTTCAAATCGAACGGTTCTGAAGTGTATTAAACCCATTTCCGGTTTATTTTAGTGTCACGAAACCCATTTCCAAACCGTTAACCTCATCGATTATACTATTTCATTTAGTTTTGTTAGGAATGTCAAATACCTTGACCAGAACAACAAGTTCAATCCAGTTACGTCTAAACTTTATACTCTCAATTATACGAGTCTGAATATTATAAACCCACTTCCGGTCTATTTTAGTATCACAAAACACTGCCAAAACGTTAACCTCATCGATTATAATATATCACAATCAGTCTGATTTGAATATGACAACTGTAACCTCAAAACGTTCTCAATTGTAAGAACTGATGAAAACTTCCGGGTGTCACAAAACACTACTTCCGGTATTTCTTCTGGAGCTTTGTTAGGAACCTTAAATAGCTTTGACCGGAAGTACAACTTCTATTCAGTTAGCGATAGTACGTCTAAAGTTTAACAACTTTTTCAAACTATTTCCGGTTTGTCGACTAACTAGTAGTTTGAAATGTGTTGAGATTATTTGTTTAAACTTCTTAACTGTCACAAAACTCCGAAATTAAATATTTTAATCGAGTTGTTAGTGTTATCACCGGAAGTGGGTGATTGTTAGGTTAAATAACTTCACCGGAAAAATATTTATAGTCGAGTTGAGTTTAGCCGGTTTGTTTTGTACAATTGAGTTAATCAATTTGAGGACAAGACTCGGTCCTTAACTGAAACGGGTTCATTGAGAATAGTTTTTTGCACGTTCCTGGAATTTGTTGTACTTCCGGTCAAGATATTTAAGGTTCTTAACGAAAATCTACATGGAAAAGGGTTTTGTGACACTAAAACAGACCGGAAGTGGGTTTTATACAGTTCAGAGACGTACAATTGAGAACGTTTTGAGGTTACAGTTGTCATATTCAAATCAAATTGATTGAAAAAGGTTTGTCTAAGGTTTTAGTCGTATGCAAAACAAACCGGAAATAGTTTCAAAAACATTTTTTGAATTTTAGACGTACTATTGCTAACTGGATAGGAGTTGTTGTACTTCCTATCAAGGATATTTAAGGTTCCTAACAATGTTTCAGATGAAATAGTATAATTGATGAGGTTAACGGTTTGGAAGTGAATTTTGTGACACAAAAATAGACCGGAAGTGGGTTTTGTGACACAGAAATAGACCGGAAGTGGGTTTTAAACAATTCAGAGTCGTATAATCGAGAGGGTTTTGAGTTTACAGTTGTCATATTCAAATCAAACTGATTGAAAAAGGTTTGTCTCTGCTCTTAGTCGTATACAAAACAAACCGGAAATAGTTAATAGACAGTTAATAGGAAATAGACAAAACAAATAGGAAATAGTACCTCTAATGTTTAAAAACTTTTTACAACTTTTTTTAAAGTTTTTTAAACATTAGAGGTACTACTGCTTACGAGTTGTAAGCATAAGTTGAGTGTTTCCGGTTGAAAATATTTTGAAACTGACACTGAAACTTGAACCTACAAATCAAACTTTGGTGCTTGGTAGTAATGTTAGTAGTGTTAGCTTTGGGTTATATGTTAGACTAATCCATTTTCAAAATGAACGGCTCATGAAGCTTTCTCTTAAGTGAGTAGTTTGTGAATTGTACGAAACTAAGTGAACCAGACTCCTTAGGGCTATTACAAATTGTTGAGGTCTTCAACTTCCGGTTGTCATCTCCCTCAAGAGGTAGAAGACAAGTTTCGACTTTCGACTAACAAATCCAAAAACGAAGTCATGTTAATCAACTCGAGGATGAAAGAAAGAAACAAAAAATTGTTCTCGACTATAAAATGACAACTCTCGCTTCGATATCTCGATGATTGAGGATGAAAGTCGAACGAGGACGAAGGGCGGCCATTTTGACGACGATTTAGATAATGAAAACTAGCCTGTTTCCTCTATTTACTATAAACAAAACTATCAACAGATAGAAGGAGGAGGAGAAAGGTGAACATATCTCGAAAGTAACTTTCCGCGTGTGTGTCTGTCTGTCTGTCTCTACGAATAATAATTTTCGTACATTTTTCACTAATCGCTTACTCACGTGTCAGATTTTGTTTGACCACGTGACCGTTCGACTTGATGAGATTTTTTCGTTGGGACCACGATGATTATGGTTTTCTATTTATCTATCTATATCCATCCATCCATCTTTCTCTTCTCTCGTTCCGTTCTTGTGTATCTTGTTTAATTATTATGGTTAATGGATGCCTGAACTTTGTGTCTGTTGACCTGACTCGTGAACCTGACGACCTCGAGGATTCTTTTTGTTTTTCGCCGGTTTTACGTAAGACTGACATTTTTCCCAACAAATTAAAGTTGTCCGTTACGAATGTTACCCAAGTCATCTTCTCTCCAAACCTAGAATCATGAACAGAACGGAATCAGGACATTCAGGTATCACAACAGCCATCCGAAACCTTTTTTTCGGTATCTACTTCCGGTTACCACTACGAAAACCTATCAATTCCACTGAGTTATACTGTAAATTTGTACTATAACAACCGGATACTTCGAATTAGACAGACCGGAAGTTGGCAACATATTTTTAGAATCGAAGAATTCTTGAAACCTTTTCAACCGGAAGAAGAGAAAAATACTTGAAACCAATTTACAGTTTCCTTTGTCTGTTTTTGAGTTATCGGAACTGTGATTTCGAGTAGACCCAAACCCATGTACCCCTAGTACAGCCAGGCGAATCTATGCTTCGGCATTTCAGGTTGTCCCAAGACCTCGATGAATCGATGACGTCAAAGAAGACCTACAACAACTCAGAGTCGGAAACTGGAAGTTGTCAGCGAGAGAGAGCTCCCAGTAGCGAGAAATTGTAAAGACCGCCATGTTTTATATCAGTAGCGCCCTTTCAGCAACAAAGCACTTAGCCAACAATTTCCGCCACACTAAAAATGGGATAAACAAACAGTTTCACCGTACATTCTACTTCCGGTTGGAATGATTTTCAAATAAGACTTGTGACTTCTAGTGCGATTCAACCCAACACAACTCCCTTAAATAAAAATTCGTCATGATAAAAACGGAACAAACAAACCGGAAATGGATTTTAAAAATCAATCTGTACTTCCGGTTGAAATGATTTATACATGTGGCTTGGAATCATCATCAAAAAAAATTTCAAAATATATAAATAAATTCGTTATAAAAAATTGTACGTAATAAGTGTAAAAGGAAACCGGAAATAGGTTTTGTAAGCAATTTTTACCGACTTCCGGTCGAGAAAATTTTGAAGGGATGATTGTTAATAAAGTGAACAGAACCCAAATTTGAATGAATAACATGTTAAGAAAGAGTTATGAAAATCCTAGAATGTGCCTGAGATTTTAGACTTGAAACGTATTACTCCTAACCGGAAACGAGTTATTGAAATAGCGTCAGCACTTCCGGTTGAAAAATATTTTTAAGACTTACATCAAACACGAAAAATGTAACCTTTTGTGCACTAGGAATGAGTGTTAAATTTGAGTCAAATCAAAAATTGATGCAACATCCATTTTCATCCCGTTCAATAATGACCGGAAGTAGGGGAAATTGTCTTCTTAAATCAACTTCCGGTTTAATTTTTATAACCAATAACTACGAAACTTTAGTGATTTGGTGAAACTGAAACAAAAATCCTCGTCCAAGCTAGAAACAAAGTGATAATCACAACAGAAATTCTAAAAACTTTTCAACCGGAAGTAGACAAATCTATACCAAATCAATTAACCGGTTGTTGTGTCTTGCTTTCGTTTGGTAAAAACCTTTTGACACTGTTATTTGGTTATTCAAATTTTTAGTTTCCTTTGATGATTGTAGAGATATTTTTAAAATATTGGAGCCAGAGTTTTTATTTTTACATCCATTTCCGGTTTCGTTTCGTCTTCCCTACCACAACTATATAGGGACTTGTTATAAATCGTAACTATTACTTTATACAAAATATTTTTATTTATTACAATCACAGGATTCGTTTTGAAGTTTCTCAACCGGAAATAGAGAGTGGAATTATTAATAAAATTCATTTCCGGTTTGGTTTATGTCGTGAAAAAGAAACGGAGGATTCCGCCTGGAGTTTAAGGTAAAAATTGAAGAGAGGAAGTCGAAAGGATGTTGAAGAAGAGAGAAGTCAGGTTTGGGTACCTTAGAACCTGAGGTGGTAGTTAATAATCTCGGGGGTGTAATCAACTTCCGGTAACTGAGAGCAAATTCTAAGAGAGTAAGATGAGACTAGATACAACACGAAACTTCTGTAGAACACGTGACCGATAGGCTTTAGGCTGGGTTATGAGAACAATCAACTAGAGAAGCGACAGGAGCCATTATCAGATTTTGAAACATATGCCACAAAAACAACAATTCCGACGTTGCCAAATTGTCTCAAGGACTCTCAGGTGATCGACTAACAGCATTCGAGTGAATGAGGACACGTCGGGGCGGGGTATCATGGCTGCGATATCCGTATCACCGTATCCAAAGAACTTCAACGAGTGGGGGGGTTGCTTCGATCGG
>JADMLL010000011.1:10327379-10444823 GCA_016920875.1 Columbicola columbae
AAACTCTTTTCCTCTTTGGAATAAACTCGAGATTTAAATACAACAAATCAAAATGGCGGAGGTAATTGATCAATACTCCAGCCCCACCTTGATTATAATAAAAAAATTCCTAAAAATGTTATACTCATACAAAAACACCAAATTCGCTGTGATTTGAGCTTTAAAAAATTTCTATCACGATTCTAAGAAAATTTGAGAAAATACTCACAAATTTGGCTGATCCACAAAATTTTTTCTAAAAACCTGAGATTCAAACACAACAAATCAAAATGGCGGGGATAATTATAATCACTAATCCTTTCTCACCGTTCCATATGGTTAACATCCCCAAATATACTAAATTAAACCAAAACCAAATCCAAATTTGCTGAAATTTGAGGCTTTAACGAAATTTCTATTTTAACTTGGGGAAAATCTTTAGCTTGGCAAAATTTGACTCATCCCAAAAATTTTTTTCCTCCAAATTTGGAAATCTGGATTTAAATGCGACGAAACAAAATGGCGGGGGCTAATTGATCAATACTCCTGCCCCACCTTTGATTATAATATATCCAAAATCTCTAAAAATGTTATACAAAAACACAAAAATACCTGATTTGAGTTTCTAATAAATTTCTATCACGAATTTAATGAAATTTGAGAAAATACGCACAAATTTTGACTGATTTCCAAAATTTTTCCTAAAAAGTCAGAGATTTCAATACGACAAATCAAAATGGCCGGGATAATTATAATCAATAATCCTTTCTCACCGTTCCATATGGATAACACCCAAAAATATAAAATATATAACCAAATCCAAAATTGCTGAAATTTGAGGCCTTAACAAAATTTCTATTTTAATTTGGGAAAATCAATTGGAAAAACTGAAATTTAAATACGACGAAACAAAACGGTGGCGATAATTAATATACCATCCTTACCATAAAATTCACTAAAATGTATACATATAATCTAAAAAGTATTATAAAGTATAAAGTCGAAAATTTTTTAGCCACACAAAATTTGAGTCATCAAAAATTTCCTTTTTTGGAAGAAACGTCAGATTTAAATACACCAAATCAAAATGGCCGGGATAATTAATCAATAATCCTTACCTTTCCATATGGATAAAATTTTCGCATATACTATATTCAAAAAAATGATTAAATTCCCTAAATTTCAGTTTTTCATAAATTTTTATTTCAATTTGGGAAATTTGACTCATCCATAAAATTTTTCCCCTAATTCCGGAAAGGCTGGAGATTTGAACACAACCAAACAAAATGGTGACGATAATTGTTAAATTTCTACGTATTACCTTTCTACGTATATTATAAAATTCATGAAAATGTTTTGTATAAATATAAATCAACAAGAGGTAAGAATTTGAATTTGGGAAATTTTTGGAGGCGGAAAATTTGATCTATCGACTGATCGATTTTTCTCTCCTGGATGAAAAATATGGCGGCGATAATTACTAAATAATCTTTTCTTACCTTTATATTAATCGAAAAGTATATATTTAGAAGCTTTTATAAAATGAGTGAAAAAAATGGCTGCGACTTAGGTTTCCATGAATTTCGTCATCCAACAACTTTGAAGGGAGTGGTACTCGGAAAATGTTCCCAAAAACTGGGAAAACAGTATAAAAATCCCAAATTCGATCTTATTTCACATTTTTCCAGTCACATTTCAATCTCATCAACCCCCCCAAAAAACTGTCAAAAAAATCACTCACCTGAGTCTTCGAATCCGGGCGAGCCCACCAAAATTCACCATTTCTTCTAAGTTCTGCGATCCTCTGGTTGAGCTTGTGAGCCAGGACGACCGTAAGTGGCATACATTCCTCCGTTTCGTCTGTCGCGTATCCGAACATAAGACCCTGGAAAACCGGGTCTACTTTTAACAAAAAAATGTTTTTAGACGATGCCGCCACCGCCACCGCCGCCGCCACCACGGCGACGACGACCACGGCGATTAGCCCGGCGACGTTCGTTGGCATACAAGTGTAACAACGCGATATACAACATGTACATATACGGTATCTTGAGAAAATAGCTGACAATTGTTAAAGCGACGACGACATAAATCGTAACGTAGCAATTCACGCGTTCACCATGATCCATGGTGAACGCGGGAACGCCGGCCTTTACCCGAACTCTACGGAACTTTTTATTTATACCCGCTAAAGCGACCTATCGCGTCTGAGGCGTATGGAGAAATGAGCTCGCGAGCTCCGGAAAATAATTTTTGAGATACGTTGGAAAATTTTGTTTTCTTTTTTCTTCTTCTTCTTCTGCTTTTTATTTATTTTTTTAACAACAAAATCAAAGGATTTTTCTTGCCTTTGAGGGAAGTTGGGAAAAGTTTTTCTAACCAAAGTTTAATATAGGAAAATAAAAAGCTGGGAAATTTTTTTTTTCGCCGACAGCTAACAAAATAAGCAACACCGATCGACCCCGAACCACTCCGTTTCTCATTCCCACGCCCCTCATCACCCCATTCGCTGGAAAATATAAAATATGAGAGAGAAAAAAAATTGAAGCACATAATTTGAGCTTAGGAAAATTTTTAAATGAGAAAATTTTAAATTTTTATAAAAAATATGGCCGGATGAGAGATGGCTGAACGGCACAAAAGCACTTTAAGCGCATTATGGCATATCAAAGCAGCCATTTCCACAGCTACAGAAAATAAAAAAAACAGTAACACTTCAAATACATAACTAATCATTTCAATTCAAAACCCTAATTAACATAATTAATTAATTGTTAGTTCACCTGATCGCCTGCTCCGACTTCTTCTTCGTTTCTATTAAGATGAACCCCGGCGGCTATGTTCGGAGATTGTTCGTCAATCATTAGCAACACGGAACAGGTGTTGCAGTCAAACCCTAGCAAAACACACGTGCATAACATTAACAAACAAAAACTAATAAATTATTAAAAAACGCCACCTAGTAGATAATTATCTGAGCTTTTCGGCCATTTATCCCCTTTCCCTCCCGCCTCCAATCCACCTCTCGACCTCTCCCTCCTCTCAAACACACATCTATCGGTTTTAGAGTTGTATCTCATCTGAGAATTAATTTTTATAAAAGCATAGTTAGAGCAGAGAGAACATGCTTCCGTCAAAAAACGGGAGGAGGAACACGGGGAGGGAGAGAGGGGCGGTGGGGGTTATACGACACACTTTCTCTTTGGTGCGGTTTGGAGTTTTCGTCTTTGAAATTGTCCCCGAGCGAATTGCTGTCAGACCCGATTACATTGCTATTAACCTATGACCTTTTTGTCTTTTATGACTACATTTCACATCATCCTCTCCAACCCCCAACCCTCAACCTGGCACTTTTCTACCAAGCCGAACAGCATCACTGTTGCGCCCAACTTTAACTTTCGACGAGGGATTCGAAAGGCGAGTACTCAGAAGCATACTCAAAACGTTGTGTTTAATCAAAATTTGTCTTTCACTACCGGTGAGAGACATAAGTTTCACTCACTCCCAGTACAGCTCGCCACTTCTTAAATTTTGAAAACGCCTCCTGAGAGATTTTCCAGAAGAAAAAGTAGAAAAGATCCTATTCTCATTCCCCCCAAGCTCTCGTTATTCTCTTCTCTGTTTGAAAGAATTCGACTTAAATTCGAACCCCAGCCTGCACGCAGTCGCGACCTTTTTGCTAAACAGGAAATCCGAGCCTACCTCAATCAAATACTAAGAGAATAAGAGCTCTTGTGCCACCCCTTCCATACAGAAGAAGAAGAAGAATAAAAAGGTGAAACGTAAAACTCTTCAACATGTAATCCTAACACATCTCTCCCTTTGACCTTGCCTTGAAGCTTTAAGTGCCTCCAGAAGTGTTTGTTCCCTCTACCCGATCCATGGTCTCCTATCTCTCCGATTCATCCGGGGAAATTAAATCTCATCCTCCACCCCAACAGGGTCGTGAGATTAAAATTCAACACCAAAAACTCTGAACATGGTCCTGCTTCCTCCAAATGATAACAGTTTTTCACCCCCCCTCCCCGATCAGGAAAAAATTAGAAAAGCTTTCTCCGAACCCAACCCAAACTCAACACGAACAGTTACGTAACATCTTTTTCCCTCCACCCAGACAATCAAAACATTTTTTAATTGGTCACATGGTCACAGCATCCGCTCAGGACCAACTTCAAAGCGAGTCGAATCTTCTTCCACACCGACAACCACAAACACAAACGTACACATCCAAAATTCCATAGCTCTCCTCCCCCCCTCCCACAAAAACCCTTTCAAACATCACAGGAAAACGATTTGTACCAATCAAATACTTAATACTAATCAAACAATCGGACCGTCAATTTTGAAAGTGGTACAAGTAAATACCGAAAATCAAATTCGAAACCTTCCTGCACAAACCTCTTCACTTCCAATTAGCGTTTCAGAAGACTATTTTACAAAATGGCGTCGCGAACGAGACTGAATAACAGAACCACTTAATTAGTTAGTATACAGCTACCAAAGTAACCCAGACAGAAACGCACTAATCATGGAAGTGGTATAAGTTCACTTAGGGGCCCCCAAAATCCAACCCGAAAGTAATGTCGTCTATTCACATTCGATCGCAACGTACAAAAACGACACTACTCCCCGATCACCTAGTATATATATAACGATTCCCGTTAATTTCGTTTAATATCTCATCCACATGACTCGGTGATAAATTAATTATGCGATTAACATACAAAATGGCCGTCTAATTCACATAGATACTGTCTGAAAACATCATTTTAGTCTTCGAGCTCGTTCTGTATTATTTTCTTGTATAAACTAAAAATGTGAGTGTTTTATATATTATACAAAGTATAACTGCGATTTTATTATTTGTGTAAAACCCCCAAGCGATTAGTAGAATTAGAAGGCGACACACCACATTCAAAATGGACGGCCCGTTTACACAACAATTCGCCAGATTAAAACGAAAACAATTTTCCCCATCCACTTCCGTTTCCTCGAGTCTTGAACGCCACGATGTCCTGCTTTCACCATTAATAAATAAATAAATAAAACAATCAACATTCCAAAACCCCAAATCGAAACTCGATTAGTCCAAAAATAAATAAATAAATAAAACCAAAATCATTCGCAAAATCAGGCGCAAAAAGCTTTCAGAACGCATGAACTGAACAGATGGTAGGATGGTTGGATGGTACGGGGAGGAATCAACCCCAAGGAGTGAACGAGAGACAGACAGACAGATAAACGGAGGAGTAATTGCGTAATTGTGTTATGATGACTCCGAGACAAGCTTTTGAAACATATAATTAGTGAGAGTGTGACTTTGATTAAGAGAAAGTAAAACCGGATACGGATGTGACGTCATCCCATCCAACCCTTTCACGGTTTTCCTTATTCGATTATTTAGTCGTCTTTCGCTTAATTAAAAATTTAAATTAAAAATTTCGGGGGGCATGTTTCTTACGTGTTAATCATTTTTGACTTTTTGGTTGTTTTTTGATTCATCCATACCTGATCCCCGGCCCCAATATCGAATTCTACTTTGTTTTCGTGAACTCCGACAGCGATGTTCGGACTCTGTTCCTCCAACGCAATCAGGAGATTGAGTGTACGATAGTCCAGTCCTAAAAGATTCACTCATACACTTTAAACAAAATCCGACATTTTGAATTTGGGGGGAAAGGAGGACATCGTGACCATTTTTCTTTTCAAAACCGCAGAAACCTAATCTACAAGAATAGAAAACAAAACGACACCAAGGTCGTGCCTGGTTTCCTGACGTGTGTAGATGTAAAAAATTCTCCTCGACCGGTTTCCATATAATTTCCCGGCTGCTGTTGGAAAAGTAAAAAAACCTTCAACGGTGCGCTACTGATCACCACCCAATTGAAAATTTTCTAAAAAATTTTTTCAAAAACCCCGCTTCCTACAGCCCCCCCACCACCCAGCCTTACTTCCATACATCCACACTCCCGACTGAATGATTCCTCTAACCTTCTTCCACTTTGTCATCCTCCGACCTTTTTCCTTTATCTACCCACTCGCCCGACCCCAGGCTACCACCTCCCACGTTCCTCTGATTAGACTTTTCCTCGTCCATCTCCTCCTTCATTAAGGCATTCAACCATCTCTGTTTTAATTGCATTATCTCTCTCTCTTCTGACGTAATTTGTTTCACTTCTTTTTATCTCCCGTACAGCTTCGTCTTATCTTGCCATCCTCTCCTACTCCTCTTCCCGGTTGCTCCGGGATACTTTTATACCTCTCCGACCCCTCCTGTCTCTCTTCCCCGGTTCAAATATCAATTCGTCCTTCTATCTTTCAATTTGCGTCATACTTTCGGCTTCATCTGACTACGACCCAGAATTCCTGTCGTCTGATAATTAATTTTTCTTTCTCTTCTTCGTCTCCATCGCGGCGGGACGACGTGATTACAAATCGAATGAAATGATTCCCATCTCGAGAGGAAAAATAACGTTCGGTCGATTCGAGTATGGGATAGTTTGGGTAACAGTTGGTCCGAAACTAGGTCATGCGCGCCCAAACCCAAAAACCAACTTCAAATATAAATTTTTTGTGCAAACGTCACGTCATTTTCACTCCCCCTCGGTCCCATTCCCGAGAAAATTACTAAAACTTGGATCCGAGTTCGTACCAGATGACCGTAAAATCCCAAAACCACGTGAAAACTTGTCAGACGACAGGATAACAATTCGAAAACCCAAAATTTCCAAGTTAAGCCTAACGAGTCTGAAAATCCTCGTTTATAGCGATGAGGGGGAGGGGGAGGGGACCACTACAGTCAGGAGATTAAATCAAAGCCTAACACCGCAGTCAGCTATAGTGTGTTTCAAAACAAAACGAAACCTTTTGTACATTGATTCGAACCTGAGAGCGGGAAGAGATTATCAGTATCGTATCCTCGACTACATGGATACTGCGGTTGAATCCTCCACCTACAGCATTTCCTTTCGAATCTCATTCGTACAAAAGAAAATACCCATACCTTGCTGCCCCCACCCCACCCCACCTACAGCTACATCAAACATACGGAATCGATATCTAACAGGATATCGAGGAAAACTTTCCCAAACTAATTAATTAAATTCTGAGAACCTGGTAACAAACATAAATAAAATTTAATCTCTCAATAAATTTCAATGCTCTCTCTCTCTGCATCTCTCAGCCACCCCTCTCTCTTCTCCTCTCTCGTTTTCATCCTCTCCCGAATTTTTTTTTGTTTTTCGTAAATCCGTTCGCCTTTCACTCCAAACAATCCACTCACATCTCATGAATAGGCATCGCTTGAATGGATCACAGTAAGCGAATAACAAAAATAGTTCAAAAGGCTTTGACGGAAACGGAGATTCCATGACAAAAAACTCCAGGACGAGAATTCCGGGAATTTCGAAGGGATGAAAACACTGGACCGAGAATAAAATGTCAATCAGAAAAGGGCAATAAGAATGGACGAGTTTCAAGATGGCCGAAACAAAAAGAAAAGAGAAAAATCCGTTTTTTTGTTTTGCTGTTTCTTTTTTTTAAAGCGGACATTGTTTAGGAAGCAGAATCTGGATGAAAATATTCGAAATTTTTCGAAATAACGTCTTCAGGCCGTGTGCATAAATTCTGAAATAACACCTTTACGGCATTCTTTATAAATGACACTTTCAAGGAAGTGTGCATTATTTTTGAAATGGTACCTTCATTGCAGTGTGAAATATTTTTGAAACGAAACTTTCAGGGTGGCGTGCATTACTATAGAAATAACACTTTCCAGATACTGTGCAATATTTTTGAAATGACATCTTTATTGCAGTGTGCATTACTTTTGAAATGACGCCTTCACAGAAGCGTGCTCTAATCACTAAACAAATTATTCATTAGAGCTCGCAACTCATTCTCCAGAGCTTACAAACCGAATTTTCTCTCCAAAACAAAAAAAAGTGTGCAGTACTTTTGAAAGAAGGAGGAGAGGGGCTCTGCTAGAGTAAACACAAAAGCATTTAAATTTAGTAACAACAAAAGTACCCAAGAGAGAGAGAGGGAACACAGTCAGACATAAACAGACAGACAGACGGACGAACGAACCCAAAACAATTTTCCGGGCCAATGAAAGATGGCGGAAAATCAGGCTCATTAAAAATCGGTCCACGTCTCTAAGTGTTATTCTTCGTCCAATCCCAACCGCCTTTTGTTGTCGATATTGATTACAAGTCCTCCATTTCTGTCCCAATTTCCCATTTCCACGAAAGTGATAAAAATCAATGCGATCTCTGTCCAGCCTTCAAGGGCTCTTGCTGACAACAATGCCAAACCCACTCTTCGGGAAGTGGACACAAAGTGAGTGACACTCTCAACAGACGTTCTCATTTAAGGGTAATCGAACACGAATCAACTGAACATAAAACAATAAAACCTAACCACAGCAAACACACTAATCTCTTCCAACAGTTAATACTGATGACGTCATACTAATACAAATCCCTCCACCGGATTAAGTAAAGACGGAGACACAGAGATGAGTTACAGCCCGCCCTCCCACAACCCCAGAGAGATAATACAAGAAACATAGATGAGGAGGTAGTACGTTAGGCTTATTCAAAATTAATCGAGAGAGCGGTGGAAGGCAATCAACCCCCAGAAATACAGAAATAAAATCAATAAAACAACCCCCCGAGACAACTTTAATTTGAATACCAAAAATTCCCACGACCTCCAGAAACTCAACGGGCCCAAAACCCTTCAAACCAAATATCAAAGGCCCAAAGCAACCCACCCCACCCTACTCTACCTCCAACCCCTCACCACACCCCAAAGGAAAGAGAAGAATTTTTTACATCCAACACTCAAAAATTTTTCTTGTCGACATAAATCAAATAAAAATCAATAAATAAATAAATTTTTTTGCTTATCGATTAATAATTACATAATATACATAAAAACAACTTTGTTTTCCCGACTTTATCAATCACACCATATAATAAATAAATAAATAACGGAATTGACAGGATAAATAAATTTACCTTTGGAGGAGTCGTCATAGCCAATGTGTTTGACTGTCTCCCTGACTACCATCTGGTAATCGACGACTGCCTTCGACGTGATTTCCCCGCAAACGAGTATCATTCCCGTTTTTGTGACTGTTTCGCAAGCGACCTTCGCATCCGGGTCCTGTTTCAGATGTGCATCCAATATTGCATCGCTTATTTGATCGCACATTTTATCTGAAGATAGACAAAACAAACGATATTAACAAAATAGGATTTGATGTCAGCAATCCAAACCAACCCATGTTTGATGATGATGATGACTTGAAAGAATTTAGCCAGAGAACAAGATCACTGTGATCTCGAATTCTACGTTCTTGACTTGATTACAATGCAAGGAGGTCGGATCAAAAAGGTTGGAGCAATACAATGAGACTAACCAATCACTCCCCAAGATCTGTAGATTATGAAAAAATACCCTAAAAAGTCAAAAGTGTGCATTATTTATGAAAGAGAAACCCGGTTAATCAAACAGAAAACACCATACACAAAAGTGGTCACTCTTCATAAACTGAATTTCCCATACAAGTGTGCAATACTTATGAAATAAACCCTGGACATCAAACGTGAAATTATATAAGGTCAGGAGGTTACGAACAAAACAATTAAGATTTGAGAATCAGAACTGACAAACCGAACTGAAACTGAATAAAATAAAGAGCCGAAACAGAGAGAGAAAGACCACAAAACCAAAAATCACTGATGATAAGTAGACAAAGACATAGAGAACAGAAACATCGAGAACAACCTGAAGACTTGGGACAATAAAATTTGGCAATCAGAAGTGACAAACAGAACTAAATAAGAGGCCGAAACAGAAAAGCAACAGAACCAGCCAATCAAAATCAGTCAAAAGACACTAAGACATGATAAGTAGACAAAGAAATAGAGAGCAGTAACAAGCACTAATAAAGAAGAGAGGATACCTTCCTCCTCCCCCTCCGATCAAATCACCAAAGCTACAGCAAACTCAAAACGTCAAAAAAACTTCCGAACAGAAAACTTGCACAAAGCTAACAATCAAAACCACAAACCCCAGCTATGTATGTCGTTAATACAACGCCCAAAAGATGACAAAAAAATCAGCATAACCTACTCCATGAATAACAGAACCTGGAACAACTCCCTGAATCACGAAATAACAAACAACATTAAAGAAATACAGGAATTTGAGTTCTCAAGTCCAAATTTACAGAAATACAGAGAAATGAATCAGAAACAAAATAAACCCGCGAATTATTGAGAAAAATCCTCAAAAATCTAAAAACAAGTCAGAAATAGAAAGCTAATTAGAGGAAGAAGGAAGAAAAAGAAAACAGATAGAGTTACATGGATCCAAAAGAGCCTCTCCCCACCGGCAAAAAGAAGAACATCATTAAAATGTGATTCCGAAAAGGAAAAACGAAAAACGAAAAACTGGAGGATGGGAGAAAATTACATAATCAAAGAAATAAACAGAAAAAGAAACGTGAAACTCGTAAAAAGGAAAAAAAAGGGAATGGCGTGGTAGAAGTTATAAGGAAACCCAATCACAAGAAATCATTCAGATCGACGGAAACCAAGTCTCAATTCAAAATCAAAATGAGACGCAATAAATTAGAAAAATTTAGAAAATCTCAAATCAAAACGAAACAGCAAGAGAGAGAGAGAGAAACCACAAACTCAAAACAAATTTGTAGGAGCGAAGTAAAACATTAAGCCAATTAAGGGATGATTCGAAAGCGACGAAAATCTGTCAGAAGAAAATTAGACGTAGAAAAAGACAAAACCAAATTCTACATCCTCTACAGTAAAAAACCTCAACGGGCGCTGGGCACACTCCAAAAACCGGAAATTCAAAGACTTGTACAACAAAGAGGAGCCCAACCTACAGGAAAGTGATCCTTTATGAAAGTGTGCATTACTTATGAAACAAATCATCCACAACACCACGTGTATAAACCATCAAACGAAATCCTAAAAATGTGCAAGACTTTTGAAGTCAAACCTCCTAAAAATACTTCCTCAATAAACAAGTAACGAATCCCACGTTTAAGTGTGCAATACATTTGAAATGAATTCCCTCAATAGAAATATGCATCATTTATGAAACGAATTTCGAATAGAAACTGAACTGAGACTCGCAAAACCAAAAATCCTCATCTCAAAAGTATTGCACAGTCGTGGAAAAGTGCCTAAACAAAACACATTTTTCTCCGATGATTTATTTCAAAAGTAATGCACAAATCAACACTCCACAATTCAAAATTCTTAAAACTCGTGCTATTGGAAGTCAAAATTCCCTTCAAAAGTCATGCACACTTTCACGAAAATGAGATTAGCTAACAAAGACAAGGAAGAAAATTTTGGGAGTGACGTAGAAGTGACTACAGCAACACCGAGAAAATCCAAGGAAGAGAAAAACGCGAAATTTTCAAGAAATAAAAGCGAAAAACAGAAAACCGGGAGAATGATGAGTGACAGGCGGAGGATGGAGGGGGACAGGAAAAGCGTGCAAATGATGGAAATACACGGCGAAAAAGAGGAAAATCAAAAACAAAAGAGGAAAAAGCTCTTAAAACTCTGGCAAGGATAAAATGAAAAATAAAGTGAGTCCAACTTTTTAACGAGGAAGAACTTTTAATGAGAATGACCCAAAAAGAAAAAAAAATTCGAAGTATGAGACAAGGAAAAAGACGTTTCATAAATTTTGCACACCTTAGAAAACCAAAAATCGATAATCCAACACCAAGCTCACACTCACATGACAAACCCTGATTCATAACCACTGCACACTTCTGAAAATACAAAAATCTGCTTTGATAAGAGACGAACCAGAGGAGTAGCAATCGCATAGCAATTGTAAGCAATAAGGGCCCACGGAATTGGGGGGCCTCTGATTATGTTTGCTTACGGACCCAAAATTTCCAGCTAAACCACTGGGACAAACAAAAAATCCACAAGAAAAACAAAATCATCCACCACGACCTCATTTCATAAGTACTGCACAATACTTTACAAAAAACCGTTCGATAACGAACATCTTTCATAAATAATGCACGATTCTGACTATAGGAAATTGGTTTACAGAAGTCAAATTCAGGTTTTGAACAATATCAGTACAAAACTGCGCCTTGTTTCAAATGGATTTCTAAAAGTGTGCGTTAATTATGAAATAACCAAACCCAAAAACCTGACCATGATCATAAAGGCTAGGAGACTAATAAATAGCCCAGATTTACACTAACAGATTAGTTTAGGCAGTAAATTATAAAGATGAAAATCCAACACTCCAAACTAAAAATCAAAATGGAAGCACAGGTGGTGACAGCCGAAGCAGAAACAAAGATCATATGACTCCAACCCCTTCCCTACAAAATGGGTCGGGAAAACCACAAAAATATTAAAAATGGGAAAAAAGTAAGACGAAAATTCAGTAAAAATTAAGAAAGAAAGATGAAAGAAATAAAAAAAAAAGGTAGAGAAGAGGAGAGAAAACTAATCACGAAATCAAAGAGAAAGAAAGTGGAAGGAAGGAGGCAAAAGTTATAAGGAAAACCAATCACAACACCATTCCAACTTTTTAAAAAAAACTGGGCGTAAAGTCTCAACTCAAAATCAAACCAAAGAAGTGAGGAAAATTCGAAAAATTTCCAGGGGGGTATAAATTAAAACGAAAGGAAATTCAAAAAGTAACTAAATTTAGTCAGAGAACACGAGAGAAATAAAAATTTGTTACACGATAGAGAGAAGTGGAGGTCCAGGAAACAAAAAATTAAAACTAAAATACGGGAGAAGGACAAACAAGGAAGGAAGAAAAATAGCGGAAAATACAAAACGAAGCAAAGAAGTGGAAAACGGGACAAAAAACGGAAAACTAAAACAAAAGGAAGGACAATAGACAAAAGAAGAAAAGGATAAGAGACAAACAGACAGACGGACAAAACAGAACAGCATCAGAAACGTTAAAAACTAAAATTTAAAACAAAACACGCATGAAAGTGTGCACGACTTATGAAATAGATTATACGTAAAAGTGTGCATTATTTATGAAATATATAATGACACAGAGTGTGGTGCACTAACGAAATAATGATGTCATACAATTGCTTACATCAGATTTCAAAATTACACATATAACTAATAACTTTCCAAAACCAAATTAATTCCAAAAATAATGCACACTCTCATGAAGTACCCATTTCTTACATACCAAACCCTGGGAAAGGCTTTTTACAACTTCACAACCTTTTGGGAGAGTCGAAGAACCAAGTATAAGAGCTGTTAAAATTTGCGAAAGGACAGTTACTGATGGATAAGGATTGTAAATTGGAATAGAAAAAGAAAAGAATAGAAAAAGAAAGAATGGAAAAAGAAAAGGAAAGAAAAAGAGAAAAAAAGAGAAAAGGAGGAAAACAGAAAAATGAAAAGGAAGAAAACAAAATGAGAGAAAAGGAATAAACGAGGAGAAGGAAACAGAGAGGAAGAGATAGTAAACAAAGAAAAAAAGGAAACACCAAGAGAGAGAAAAAGAACCAGAAGGAAAGAGGAGAGAAAGGTAGAAAAACAAAAAGAAAATAGAGAGCGAGAGAGAGAGAGAGAAGAAAAAGGAATCAAAATGAGAAAAAGAAAAAGGAAAAAGGAAACAAAGCCAGAGAAAGGGAAAAAAGAAAAAGAAGAGGAGGAAAGAGAGTAAGAATGGAGGAGAGACCAACAGAAGAAAATACCCAAAATCCAACAGGAGAAGAAGTACAACACAAATACCACAACAGAGAGAACAAAAATTTATAGAACAGAACGAAAGGACCCGAACGCATAGAAAATCACCGCCCAATCAACAAAAATTCTGCAAACTCATGAAAATCCCAGACAGCGGATGAAACTTCCGAACCCAAAACATAAAACAGAAACAAAAAATTATACAAAAGAGGACACACAAAAAAGACAGAGAACGAAAGGTCCGAGCAAACAGATGTAGACATAACAAAACAAAAAAACAAAACAAAAACGAAAACTCTGTTGACACAACAGGCGAGACAAAAATCTTCAGACGAAAACAAAATGTTGATAACAACAACAACAAAAAATTTTCCAACAAAAACAAAATTTGAACCCAAAAAGGCACGACAGGCATATTCACAAATCCGAAGGTAAAAACCAATTTCCCAGTTTGTAAACCGAAAAAGTTTCACATAATCAACAGACCCTAATTAACAACCATAGAAACCCATCAACAGGAGGGTTGTATTCAGGAATATGGTAGGAAGCAGATGAGAGGATAAAAAAGGTTGAATAAGGGTGAAGACAAAGGAATAAGGGTAGATGGAGGGTAACGTGACTGGATCATGGGGGCACTTTTCAAAAACGTGACTACGAATCAGGAGAAGGATGGGGTCGACAACCCTTTTCAATCAATTTGGTGAAGGACCCTTTTGGTGTCAAATAAATTTTACCTGCCGGCACTATATCACTCCTACTCAAGGTCATTAATTCAATTTCCAATCAGGTACATCAAAACTCACCTATTGTGTACCTGTAACTTCATCTTTTGTTGCTTAACCTATGGGTATGGTTGGGAGGGAAACAATAACAAAGAAACAAACCAAACCTATTAGGAGGGGCAATGAACTTTAAAGGAGCCTTGAACCTGAAAACAACCTAAATTGTGATCATGTACATTTCTCCTCCCTCCCTAGAAAACCTGAAATGTTAGCAATAACTTCTAGAACAATGAGATACACTCAAGGAGTTAGTACTTAAGACACAGGCTAACACTTTGAGATGTAACTTTCAGAACAATGGACTCCATTCCGAGGGACAAACCAAAAACCTTGAACCCAACAACCCCAACAAGGACTCGACATCTCAAAAAAAGGAGCCACCAAATTTAACATTCGCTCATCTTAACTTCACAACTATATAATAAAAATGCTACCAACATCAGAAAAATAAAACATTTCGACAACCATCACCACCCCTTAAGTTCAGTAATCCCACCTAAGCAAACATCTTTCGAAACCAACTACACCAACATAACCTAATTTTGAAACAATTCAACCCCCAGCCAAACACTCGAGAGATAAATTCAAGCATTTGTTCACATCTCGCTAAATAATTCAGAGCTCAAGATGAGAGTGTTTCCATTAATAAAAGGATGAATCAATCTGTCTTGTAATTATCTTGATTGCTCTCCGTTTTATTGATATTCAGCACCATCTTCAATCCATCCTCCTGATTAAGAGAATTAAAACCACTGAGATGTTAAAACTTACAAAATAGTTCACATAGGGGGAGACACTAACAAAGCTAACCTCCTGTTGAGGTTAGAAACTGAGATTAAGGACATAAACCTAACCTAAAATCCTGTTGGGTTTGTAATAACTTTAAACTCGAAACTGAGTTTAATAGCAAATCAACATCAGAAAAAGATTTTTTTAAATTAAACTAAATGATTATGTATTCAGTTATTCATCAAAACTAACTCTTACCAATCATTAATCAATAGGCTATGGGATAGATTTGGAAACGAGAAAAACATTTGAGACAAAACCAACAATCGAAAGGTATTAAGGTTTGGTTATGTTCATACATCACAAACTTTATGATTTTACATCCAAACGAGTGAAATTAATTAAAAACAAAACCCCCAAAACCATAATTCCAAATTCAAACATCAAATAAAGCATTAAAACAATTTTATAAGTCATAAACAACTTAGATATACCACTTAAGCCATTTCAAAAACCGATTTTAATCCCATCTGATAATTGATATTATGTAATGTTTTGGTTTTTCAAGACTTCCATTCGGATAAGTTGCATCACAATGTGTAACTCAAACAAACATGTGACCTGATGCATAACCTAACCTTAACAAACTCACTCACTGGTTTAACCTATAACAAATCCCCAAACCAAGCAAAATCAAAAGCTTGAAACTATGAACATAATCAAATCATAACAGGAAACATTTTTTGAGATGACATTGAAACCCCTCACCACAGCATCATGGCTCCAGATTACAAAATCAAACATTCCTAACCTAAAAATCTCAACTCATGTTGCTAGCCATTTGATAGGTTATGTTTCCAAGCTTTGTTTCATGGTTAATATGTTTGAGGAGGGTTGGTTTGATTTATTAATAAAAGATTTCATATAGGGATCCGCCATTTTATTGTGTATCCGGTTTAATAATCAATTTATTAAATATTTAGTTTGGGAATTTTTTAAAATGATGATTTAACTTCTTGTGCTTGAGATAGAAAACATTGAGTCATCCTTAAATAGACTGATTCCGTTTAAATGGGCTTTCATCATGTCAACAAAAACTATCCAAAACGAAATTTTCCTTCAAATTCGATTTGATTATTAAATACGAGCCCATGAAACGGTTTGGAATAATGGCGTTTCGGGTTTGAGGTTTGTTACAAACCGCCTAACCATTTTCTAATGGAGGAAACAAAAATTTTTTCATTATCGTTTCAAGAAAGCAGAAACGAGATGGAGTTCCCTCTCGGGGGATTTATCGTAAATAATGACTTGAAACAAATTTGAAAAAATTACTTCGCGCATTCCCATTCCGTGACTGATTATTTACGACACAGTGAAGTACTGTACGTCGGGCAACAAAGTCGCTTTTTTCGAGGAAACGCGACTTGCACATGGTTTCACTCCAAACCCGGAGTGATTACACCGAACAAAAATGAAAATGGCGGATCCCTCGAAACATGAGGCGAGCCAAACGAAACGTGAGAAAACTTACCAGGATGACCCTCGCCGACGCTTTCCGAAGTGAATAAAAACGTGCTACCATCTTCGATTTCATTATCCATGAATCCCTTCGTTCCGTTACAGTATCCGTTCATACGAGTCAAATTCTCTGGCATTTTAGAAGACGGACGAACGAACGAACAACAAAAAAAAAATATAAATAAATAAAGACTGAACGAACCGGATGTTTCTTTGAAAAAGAGGCCAATATGACCACAGTTGGATTTATTTATAACTTCTGATCCGAGTCACGTGACTGAGGGTCGATACAATTCTCTTTTGGCGCGCTGAAATATAAAACAGAAAATTATTGATCTTCCTCCCTTTTTAATAATACTTACTAACTAAAAACCCTTAGAAAAATAAAATCGAATCCGATGTTAACCAGTTACAAAACCATCCAAGCGTCAGTCTTCACCAAATCCACATTTCATTTTTTTCCACTTCACGCACGGAACGAAATTTCAGGCCAACGGTTTCGTACTCTATGACTACGGTTTGAAAAAAGCGCGTTCAGAAACCGAACAATTTTGCGGTGGCAATAGTGAGAGTCGTTGTAATTTAAATGAAACTTTTCAGGACCGTATTTGTTTAAACTTTTTTTTTATCCCTTCCGTTTCTATTTTAGATTTTGAAACCTAGGTGACTGGTAAATAATAAAAAAACGGTTTATTTATAAAGTAGCTTAAGTCCATATCTTTCGAATCGAGACCCTGCGTTTAAATTAACAAACTTTTTTCGGTAAACAGAAACTTTTTATTTCCCTATACTAAGCATACGTATAGAGCAGTCAAAGTGGCTATCTTTCCCTTTTTGTGTTGTTACCCTTAACAGTTGAAAGGGCCCACTTAGGGTGCGAAATGATTATGGCGTGGGATTTGTAGTTTAGGAAAAATGTTAGTAAAATAAAATATTTTGCTTTAATAGCAACTTCTTGAGAGATGGATACTATGTCATATCAATATGCATAGTTAATTAGCTAATTGTGTGTTTTCCCACCGGTCCCTGCATGGGTATTTCTCGGTCGTTAAGGGTTAAATAATTCAGGAGCGTCATTTCGTTGAGCCTTAAACAATTTCAAGGTTCTTCTAAAAAAATGGTATAGCCAAGGAAACGACTCAAGTTCGGTTTTGAAGAGATGAAGTGCCAGAATCAAATATAAAAATTTTTATACCCACATCACAGGGTAATTTTGTGTACGTATATAATCGGCATATATTAATAGATATATTATATACCTGGCACACAATTTGTGGTTTTAGATTTATAATATAAACCCCCGGAAAGATTTCTAAAAACTGGACTTGGTGCTCTTATCTTTGTATAACGATGTCAGACCTATTATATGTGGTGTATATAGTTGTTATCTTGTAGTCGTAACTGTCTCATAACACTAAGTCTTCCTAAAAGTGTGCATTACTTTTGAAATGATTTTATAGCAAAGTGGGTTCTATTTATAAAATTGGTCAATTCCAAGTGTGCCCTATTTATGAAATGAAACCTGCACGAGAGTATGCATTACTTTTGAAATGGAATCTTCATTAAACTGTGCATTATTTTTGAAATAAGTATTGTTTATCCAGTCATACACTTAATCGCACTTAAAAATAATACTAACAATCACTCAGTGTCGGCCTGTCACATCCTGGCCAAGCAAGATGGAATGAGAGAAACTTGTGTAGGTATTCGAAGCTAAGAGAGATGTAAGAAAGCTGTTGAAGTGTATACATTACTACAGCTACAACAGCATCTGATAGGTCTGCTTTTAAGATACATGTATAGTTAATTGTCACCCGTCTTCAAGTAGTTTTTCTAGTTTTGGGAGGGTTTATCTAGAGAACAGAATAGTACCTTCCCACCAAATAAAGTCCTAAATTGTAAAGTCAATTGGCATGAGAGATTCGTGATGATTTTATTTCAAAAGTATTGCACACTTGGGTCAAGAATCCATTTCAAAGGAATAGGACACTTTTATCAAGAACTCAATCCCACACACAACTGACCAAAGTGTGCAATGTTTTTGAAATGAAATAGTGACTCAAGAGTGCAAGACTTTTTAAATGGATTCTTGACCCAAGTGTGCAATACTTTTGAAATGCATTCTTAATCCAACTTTGAAATACTTTTCAAATGAATTATTGACTCAAATGTGCAAGATTTTTGAAATGAAACAATGATTCCAGTGTGTAATACTTATGGAATGGATTCTTGACCCAAGTGTACAATAGTTTTGAAACAGAATTATGATTCAAGTGTGCAAGACTTTTGAAATGGATTCTTGACCTAAATGTGCAATACTTTTGAAATGGAATATTGATTCAAGTGTGCAATACTTATAGAATGGATTCTGGGTCCAATTATGCAAGACTTTCGAAATGCATTCTTGAACCAAGTGTTGCACTTCTGAAACGAATTTTTAACAAAAGTTTGCAAAATACTTCTGAAGTGAATTCCGCAATTAAAAAATACTAAACTGATTCAAAAATTTCAGCAGAACAAGCCAACCCTGAGTTAGGCCACTTTGAGATAGACGAAACGAATTTTCGTGTTCTTAGCTCGCAAATACAAAATTTGAGAGAGAGAGAGAGACAGGAGACATTTTTATATTTCAATTTCAGACAAATTCGTTGCTCTGTTTGCCTTCCTCTCCCCGTTTCCCAAACTTTGTATCTATTTCTTTATTCCCTGTCTTTCTCTCACGAGAAATAGAAAAAAAAATTTCCCAACGGAAATATTTTCTTAAAGGAATTTGCGCATCTACGAAATTCCACCGGTATCATTTCTGTTTCCTTTCTGTTCTGTTCGAACAGAACATATTCGTTACACGGATCCCACCATCTACGCACGAGTTATTTCAAATAAAAGATTTAAATGACAAAAGGAACTGAACTTTTGAATTTTGTTATAAAAAGAAATTCTTCTTCTTCTCCTCCTCCTCTTTCTTCTTCTTCTTCTTTACACTTCTATTCACTTCAAAAGAATCATAAAAATCCCTTCTTCCGTGTCCTTTCAAAGAAGAAAAAAAGGTCTCAGAAATAAAAATTGAAATTCATACCTCCATTCTTTTATCATCTAAATAGTTATGCTAATTTATTATTATTATCATCTTGAAGGTTTCTTTAGGTTGTTTAAAGGTTTTGTCTTCGGAGGAAAAGGTTCTCTCCATTGTGTTCCATCTTTCCATAAAAAGAATTCGAAAGGTCAGAGAGGAAATGGGAATCAATTTGTTTGGAGTTCCTTATTCCGATCCTGTGTTCATTTTCCTGTTACCTAATGGATTGAGTCGAATGAGGAAATAAGAGTTGAGGACCCCCCCTCCCCTACTTCTCCTCTCCTTCCGCTGCAGCGACACATTTCAGTTAAGCACTGCCAAAGTTTCTCGGTTTCCTGACCTTGTTTCCGGCGAGACAATTGAAAGCTTTGTATCATACTAACTGACACATTTGGCACCTGGGAGAGTTGGGTTAGGTTTCCTTGTTTCACTTTCTTTCTCTCTCTCTCTCTCTCTCTCTTTATGTATGTCTTCCTTTCCGTTTTCCTTCCTCTCTCTTCCTCATTTTTGCTGTTATTAACTTTCTCTCTTTGTTCTTTTCTCTCTGTCTCTGTCTTTTTCTTCTTCCCTTTCTCTCTTCATTTCTGTTCCTCTTTCTTTTTCTCTTTTTATTTTTCATCTCCTCCTGTCCTCTCTCTTCTCTTTATATATATCTTTCCTTTTTCCTTTTCTCTCTAGTTGTAGGTCTTTCCTTCTCTCTCTATATCTCTGTTTCCCTTTCTCTTCCTCCTCTATCTCTGTCTCTTCTTAGCTATTTTCTTGTTTTTCTGACTCTCTTTTGTCCATCTGTCCTTTATTCTGTCCTTCTGTTTTCTCTCTCTCTTTCTCTTGTCCCACTTGTCTGTCTGTCTTTTTCCTTTCCGTCCTCTCTATCTGTATCTCTTCCTCACTTTCTTTTTCCTTTCTTCATCTTTTTCCGTTTCCTTTTCCTCCTTTCTCTTCTCTCTCTGTTCCTAATTTTCATTATCTCTCTCTTTCTATGAGTTTGTCTTCCTCTCTCTCTTTTCTCTCCTCTCATTTCCTCTTTTGGTATGTGTCACTCTTTCCCTCTCATCCCGCCGTAAAATGACCAATCCAATGGCATATCCGAATCCGAGTTCTTTCCCATCGTTACATCTTCCCAAACCGATCGAAATTGGCTGAGTATCAAATATGTCGCCGTGGGTGAAACTCAAACCGATGAAATATGACCGCAGCATGAATTTATCACGAATCACACAAAAACAAAATGGCTTCCTACGAATCTATCTAGGCGGATTTAAAAAAAATTTGTTTCCCTTCTAAAAATAAAATAAACTGCGGAATGAGTCAAAGATATGTGATTGAGTGACGCGAACGACAACCACAGTTCAGTCAAGTAAAAGCTCGAGGGTATGGTTGGTTCAAAGTCCTGACATGATAGCACCGAAGGAATTCAGGTTCGGTTCTTGGCCGACATCCAAACCACCTAGAGCTTCAACCATAACTAACATTTTCAAAGAAACGGGACATAAAAACCAAAAACCATGACAGTCATCATGGCGACTGGAGTGACGTTTTCGAAGTATCACGTTCGTCGAGTGAGGACAACAGAAAATAACAGGACACAAGAAACAAACAAAAGTTCGGGGGGGTCAACACCAGGAACCGTTTCCGGCCACTTGGAACCAGCCATGCGTGAACCGGATCGTTTTCGCCTTTTCGTGTCCCATCTTCTTTGGCAACAGTTCAATGGTCAGTTTCCGAACGGCCGACCTAATAGCTAAAAGACAGACGTAGGCCTATCTATGATGACCTACTAGTCCGCGAGGTCGCGAACCTTTTGCCGCAACCAAAAAATGGGGTCACAGTTTTGTTTGTCGGCAGGACTCGAGTCTAAAAAAAGACATTTCAACAAAAATGGCGCCTGGCTGACCTGGAACCTTTCCGATAAATTGTTTTGTTGGACTTTGAGAGAGTCCCATCACCTTTAAACATGGCGCTCAAGTCCTGGCAAAACCCAAAACCTAGGACGTAACTTTATGGATCGATCACGACTTCATCCTAACCATCATTCATGTCCACGTGCTTCAAGTTACGCGGTCGTCGAGTCAAGAACTCAAATTAAAAATCCACGTGACGACAGCACGTGGTACGCCTCGTCGGAACTTCATCACCTCCATCGATTCTTTGTAACTGTCAACCTCATCTTTGGTTATTTGCGTTACGTCATACAACGCGCCTAAATTTTTCTTAGGCTCTAACCACCTTTTATCTATAAGGTTTCTTTAAAATATCTGCTTCCTACACTCAGACAACTTTTGCAAAAGACCAAAATAAAAATTACAGAAACAAAATCAATAACCCGAAGAGCGACAAATGGCTTAGATAAATTACTAGATAATTATTTAGTCCATAGTCGTGTTGATCCCGATTTTATTAACCTTGGTCATGACAGGATGTAGGAGGGAGGCTCAAACTTCCAATCATAACATTGCTGGCCAATAGCACTGACCACTAAACCACACGCCATCTTAACTACATAATTATATACACAGTATATAATTGGAAAGCTCTAGATAATAGATAAATCTACCACGAAAAATTATTAAATCGACTCACGATTAATTTATTTTGTCTAGGAACTGTTAAGCGAGGAATTTTTTAAAGTGAAAAGTTCCAAAAAGTGTGCAAAATTTATGAAATAACCCCTACACGAACGTGTAGTATATGTCAGACGAGATGTAAACACTCATACGAGAGCTCGTTAGTGAGGAACACTCCATTGAAGAATATAAAATAAAAACTGCGCCAAAAAATTATATATAAATACATATTTCAAAAGTACTGCACACTGTGAGGAGAAATCTATTTCATAAATAATGCACACTTCGACGAATTTCTTATTTCAAAAATTATTTGCAGCGTTTTTATACTAATTTCGTTTTAGTATTAATAGAAGTGTGAATTTTATTATCAAAGTGAGTGAGATTGAGTGAAATGAATTTTTCCCAAGTGTGCAGTATTTATGAAATGAAAAGTTTTCTAAAAGCATTCGAAACTTATGCCACGACTTGTTCAGTATTTGTGAAGTGAAATCTACACGTTCCCACAGAATCTTTATCTTGTTAGAGATACGCACTTCATGTAAAAGAATATGTTTCATAAATATTGCACACTTTTAGAATTATTTCTATTTCATAAGTAGTGCACACTGCTACGGTTAAAAATGATTTCTGTTCAGTTATAGAAATGATAAGCATTGCTTATAAATCTATTCTGTAATGAGTTTCTTCCATAAATAATGCACACATATAGAATGAAAAATTCATTTCATAAGTACTGCACACTGCTACGGAGACATCATTTCAAAAATAAATCCCCTGTTTCTAAAAAGATGTTCAGTTATATAAATGATGAGCCAAAAATTGCTAAGAAAAATCGATTTCTATATTGAGCTCCTTTCATAAATACTGCACACTCTCATGGAAAAGCTCATTTTAAATATACTATACACTGCTGTGGGTGTTTCATTTCGAAAGTTCTGAAATATTTCGTTTCAATAATAATGCACAAACGGAAGTAAACTGATAAGAGAACGAAAGGATTTGTGTGTATACTTTATATTGGAATATATACTGTGCATTATTTTTGAGATGGATTTTCTCCTAAACAAAAACCTGAGGAAATGATTTGAAGGCTTACAAAATCTGGCAAAGAAATCATTTTGAAGACGTTGGCTTTATTTTTGAAGCGGAGTATTCGCATGAGTGTGCATTACTTTTGAAATGAAATCAACCTAAAAGTGTGCATTATTTATGAAAAATATACCAACAGCGACAGCACTGCGTAAACCAAACAAAACTTTCGTCTTCACGTTTATACTTGGTCATGACAAAACACAACACGTTGGCGGACGATTCATTTCAAAAGTTTTGCACACTAAGACCTTTTCATTACACCCAAAACTACACATCGATGAAGGAATGAATTATACAAGACACAATGAAAGACGAGGACCCAGATGAAGGATCGCCTGTTGAAATTTGAGGAAGACACAAGATCGGATTCGTATAAAAGTTGACGAAGGTTTAATTAACCCGGGGCACAAAAGGCCCACGTGGCACGTGTAACCGAATAACCACCCTCGAGGATAAATAATTTTAATTGACAGCTAATAAGTCAACTAAGAGAAACCCTATCCATCGTGCAAACACCTTCAATAACAGCAAACAGACACAGGATTTTCAAACATGTGCGAGCAAAACCCAACACCGGAGTAATGTGAGAGAAAATGACGAGTGCTGACCGAATCAGAAGATGTCGTTCTATCCTTTTGCTGAATACTAAAATTATCCAAACCGAATTCTAATACTATTCCCATAAATAATATAAAAACGAAAGCGGATACTGTTCTGTCGAATCGAATGTCTCATGTCGCTTTCAAGTTATCATCTTGTTCGCCTGACGGTTGTTATACTCAACTTAGTATATACATTCATTTTTGTTATCTTATTTTACTTATATATGAACCGTAATAGAAGACTCTGTTCTATGCGTTACACCTATAATATGTGTTAAAAGTGATAAATCAGACGAATATACACAATTCCCGGCGATTATTCGTAATCACCAGTTAAATGTGATAAGACACTCAATGTTTATCATATTTACCGGCTAGTTTATAAAATACTTGGCTTGTAACTTGAGCAAACTTCTATTAAATTCCCTATTATAAGTTGAAGATTTTTACATGAACCAGGTAAATTTGATAAAGATATGTTACGGTAAAAGTGATAAATCAAACTAATTTTCAAACGAACGAAAATGTCAGTATATAAAGTATAAACTAATGAAGCAAAAGCTAATCAATAAATATAATATTATAATAATAAATATACTAAATATATAAGATGAAAACTAAATAATATGGGAAACGAAAAGTGATGCCTGTGCGTTGGACCTTATACATGTTACGGTAAAAGTGATAAATATGTCAAATATATGTACAACTCCCGGTGATTATACATATTCACCAACTAAACTCTGATAAATGTGACACATTCATCATGAGCGAGAGACTCTATAAACTAGCCAACAATGCCGTTAATATGATAAATATAAGTCAGAGTGATAACTCATGCGAATAAGTATAACTCCTAGTGATTATTCATAACCTCCAACTAAACTTGAATAAATATGACAAATTACTGATTACACATCATATTTATATTAATATACATTTCATCGCCTACTAAAGAAGTCCCACTTACATCCCATTGTCTACTGACAAAACCCAAACAACTAAACAAGTCAGTATAGAAAGTATAACCTAAGATATTAATAAAATTAATAAGTAGGCCTAAATAAAGCAAAAGTTAAACAAGAAATATAATATTATAATAATAAATTAACTAAATATTATGTGAATAGAGAGAATAATATCGGATATATGTCACGGTAAAAGTGATAAATCGGGCAAATAAATATAATTCTCAACGATTATTCATAATCACCAACTAAACTTTGGTAAATATGCAAAATTACTGAGTATTTATCACATCTACCGGTTAGTGAACAAAATATCAATCTCGTAATCTGAGATAACTTTTATTAGATTTTTTAAACTCGCCGGTAAATGTGATAAATATATGTTACGGATACATCAGACGAATATATGTGTAATTCTCGGCGATTATTCATATACTCAAACAAAAACAAAAGTGATTCTGACAAATTACTGAGTATTTATCACATTTACCGGCTAGTTAATAAAATCTCCAACTCATAACGGCGAATTTAATAATAAAAAATATATTCGAATGAATTTTTATTATTTTTGACATATTTATATATACAGTATATAGCCATACAGTATATATACAGTTTGCCATGGAGGAGGTATGAAGCGAAACGAAATTTATTAAACCCAATTTTAAATTGACTCATTAGGGCCCAATTTTTATTTTCAACCCCAAAATTTGACTAATAGACAGTTGCCGGTAATATTATCCCTGGGTGAGGAAATATTTACAAAAAATTGTCAAATCTTCACATTTTGAATTACTTGTCCTATAAATACGACAGTGGTGGTGGTGGTGGGTTATCAGAGGCATGCTTATAATAAAGATGATAAATCGGCCAAATATTATATACAAATCCCAACAATTATTCATAATCACAAACTAAGCTTTGAATAAATGTGACAAATTTCTAAACATTTATCACATTCACCGGTTAGTTTATAAAGCACACAACTCATACTGGGGTATTTAATAAAAGTTTCCTCAAATTATGACTTCGATATTAAATAAACTAATCGGCAAATGTGATAAACAATTAGTCATATTAACTACAATTTAATGGGTGATTATGAATAATCGCCGGTAATTATATTTATCTAATTTATCACTTTTACCGTAATATATATATTAATTATATTAGTCTAAAGCATGGAATCGACTTTACTCTCCGGTTCACATTTAGTTATCATCTTATGTATTTAGTATATTTATTATTATAATTATTTAACTTTTGCTTTATATACTTGTTAATTTATTAGTTTATACTTTATATACTGACGTGCTTAGTTATTTTGCTTTCGTTCGTGGGAGTATTTTAACACCCGAGAAGGATGGACAGTAAAATATATATTATTACACCTAATAGTATAATTAATACTATAACTGTTATCTTGTGAATGAATAAGAAGTGAAAGGAAACAAGACTTTGAAAAGAGATAATTTGACTGTCAGATAAAAAGGACCAAGATAGATACAATCACTTGACTTTGGAGTAAGCGATTTCACCGCCATTTTGAAATCCTGATTCCAATAACAAAAGACTAACATAACACGGTGACATGACGACCAACTAGATAATCGTACTAACGCTAATAATAACAGTCGCGAGATTTAATTAACTCGAATGACGCAGGAACTGTTTTCCATTCATACATTCAACACACGCGATTATTTCTGCAAATCTATTTCCGTTCATGCCTTCCTGACATGAAACAACCGACGACTGTCAGCTTATGGTAATAAGAAAGGAAAATCCACACTGAAGGCTCCTAAAAGTGTGCATTAATTATGAAATGAAATTATTAACCTGTGACAGTGCACAACGGCACGGCTATCAGACACCAGGCTATCACATGCACCATGCAGGGATACACAACACTACTCCAGTGTGGCTAACCCTTACAGAGGCCATCTTGTAGGACAACTACCACCGAAAGAGTGCAGGTTCTGGAATCAATTCGAGACAGAATACAGGATAGACAACAATAAAAGACAAACAGTTCAGTGTAGACAACCGAACGGTGAGGATACAATTATGGCAATACAATGAGAGGAGACGTAGATAATTTTATTTCAAAAATAATGCACACTCACGTGAAATCAAATCTTATTTCATAAATATTGCACAGTTTAGGAACTTATGTAAACTCATCAAGAGGGATTCGTGTCAGCAGTTCTGTCGTGAATCCATTTCATAAGTAATGCATACATTTACGGCAGAAATCGTTTCAAAAATACTGCACAGCGTTCGGAAGTTTTTTTTAAACAACGTCAGCGCACCCTCATCCCTTATTTTCCCCACAATTTCACCCTCGCAATTTCATTCGTTTGTAATCATCAACCCCAAGATGAAAAGGGTTGGAAAACCGAACGCTTTACCGAACGTATGTTGTAAATATCGGGAACAAAATCATCCAAAATGGTTGCTTCCATGTTTAAAACCACGTTCGCTCAAAAAAAAATCTTCCAAACCTCAAAATAAAATTGAAGAAAAATATCCGAACGCCTAACCGAACGTTTTTCGCCAATTTTCCGTAAGTCGTAATAGGCTATTTTCAAACTACCTTCACCGAACTTCCTACTTCTTCCAGAACGAACGGCAACAAAGGACACCAACACGATTGCTTTCTATCTTTAAATCAATTTCCAACGTATCACGTTCATCTTTCTTATTTCCTTGCAATCTCATCCGAGGTCACGAAAATAAAATCGAACGCCTATCTCCGATTTTTCGTATATTGTAATAAAATATCTCACCGAACTTCCGATTTGTTCTAGAACAAACCGGAGGACAAAGTTTTTTTTTTATATGAAAAACGTTTTTTCTATTTTATAAAACGGCGTTCAAAAGAATCTCCATCACGCGAAAAATTAGACAAAATAGAAACGGTGACCTCGAAAAAAGGAGAGAAAAAAAATCCGAACGCTTCAATCTCTTGACAAATTGCACGTCAAGGTTTTCAACTTCCCGCCTCGAATCACACTTCCGATTCACTTTAGAACAGAGGAGAGCGTAAAAAAAAAATTGAAAAAGAGATTGGAAAATGAAATTCAAGCGAACGGCTTCGATACCGTTCGCAAAAATCGTTCGCCTGCCTCTAGGGATGAAAGAAAGATTCGTGAAAAATAAAAAATTTAAAAAATCAGAAAACCGGGAATATTGAAAGCCAAAATCAAAATTTTTAAACAAAAATCCGAACGCCTTATCCGTTCGTTCTTACCCTTACAAATTACAACAAAGATGAACCAAAAATTATTTACCGTAAAGCACAAGACAATCGCAATAAAAAAAACTGACCGAACGGTAAGAAACTCTTCCAACGACTACGTTCACTCTGATCTGATTCGATCTCAACTGTTCGCGAACCGTTTTCTTTATCAAATATTTATTATTATTTACAATTTGCAAATTTATTTTTCTATTTTCTTCCTTCTCCGTTAGCTAAACGTCAAAGTCCGCGTGACGTGGGCCTAGTCGTTTGTGACACTGATCAGAACAGTGTGTTCGAAAATACGTTTACCGATCCGAACAAAACGAGGAGAGAAGAGGAGGAGGAAACGTGTTCGTATTCGAAATCTCGTTTCCCTTTACCGTTAGGGGTGTTTCTACCCCTATTTCATTCCTCTGCTCACTTATTCCCATCCTTTCTCAACTTCCTGGCTTCTCTTTATTGTGTTCTCCTACCCGTTTCTGATTCACCCCCTGTTACTTCGTCTTTGTTGTGTGTCAACCCTCATCCTCTCTACTTTCATCCCCATTCGTCTTACTTTGCGTTCGGTTTGAGAGTCGTATCCGTTCTCCCTTACGATCGTTGTAATGTGAAACCGGTTTATTCCCTAGCTGACTCGGTTTTACTTCTTTGAGAAGAAATAAAGTGACGTCAATGTTATTACAATCAAGTAAGCTCATCGACGAATGTTTATTCTTCTCTAACCAGATAATCGAAACTCGGAGTAGATAAAAAAGTAAACAAACCAGATAAAAACAAGCAAACTAAGCACAAAACTCAAAGAGAGAAGAACGGGGAATAAAGTCCTACACCACCAGCCAGTGCATCTGTCCTCAACAAGTCAGACTGTCTCATGGTCATTTCCTGTCGTTCAACAGTTTTAATTCCAGTCAGCAAAAAAACACACAAGCAGGGACGCGTGTAAACAACCCCCACCACCACCACCTTCTCCTCTAAACCCAAATAAACAGTCACATAAACAACCCAAGTCGTGCCCCAACCTTCAACTCTGTCGTACCAGTCACGTAGAGAACGTCACCAACTCTGAACCTTTCCTTCGATTTGTTTTGCCCATTTTCCCTTGACACACGACCGAAAGGTTATCAAAGTTATTTTCCATTTAAATAAAATTTGGGTTCAATATCTACCATAAATTTCAAAAATAAAAAAAGCAAAACAAGAACTGTGACCTTGGCTTGGATTTCACGGACAGAACCGAACAAAACATGTCACAGACGGGTGTCAAGAAACCAAAACCAAAAATCCACGAACCTGTGCACAAAAACCGTCGACGAAGAAACAAGAGCCATAAATCAAAAACCCCCTGAAAGAATTCTTTCGAATAAAAATCAAAATGGCGGGAATAAAGTGGCGTGATGGTCCGTTGGCAAAACTCCCAAGGTCCCGCTTCTCGCGGGTTCCATTAACGAGCCCCTAAATCTTTTGGTAATTGCTTCGTTCGGAAGCGAAATCGTCCTCGGAGGCCATGTACATCATCCCAGGTGTTACTAACACCCACCCACTTAGCTACCATTCAAGTCGAAGCTAAAACAAGTCGACAGTCACGCGACTTGAAACCGTCCAACGGGATACTGCCAACTGCTCTCATCATCCTTTCCTGCTTTCAAGCACCACGAGACTCATTCCAAACTTTAGACCGTGTCAGGGTGTCAAACCAACGCTTTGTAGACTCTATCCGAGCATCGAGGTAGCTGTTTTTGACCTACAATGGCCTTATTCAAGTAGGTAGCCAACTGAGCTTTCCAGGGGTCAACAGTTGCTGAACTAACTAACCAAAGCTAAAAAAAATTCAAATAGTCTATCTACTAAGTTAGCCAACCTAGACAAGAACCAAACACAAATCCAAGTAACACCACCTCAGACATCCACAACCTTCATATCTAGGCTATTAGACTAATCACTTAACAAGATACAATATCGAGAGGCGCTTAACTACCGCAATAATAGGCGAGACTAATCCATAATATCACCCAACAATAGCCAAGACTCGTCAAATATTCATCCTCAATCCAAATTTCTAGGCTAACACTTAGTTCAAATGTGGAAGTGTCTAATCGCACAAAATCTAGCCTTGTCTTTGTAAGGATAGCCTAAAAAAATTAAAAGATGTCGATGATACGAACGAATTCAGTTCAGTCACGAAGGCGCCATCAGGTGGTGGTTTTGGGAAGTAAAACGAAACGCGACCATTCCTCCATGAAATTTTAATGAATTAGCCTAAATAGTCTCGTTTTCACTCCGCTACGACAACGTGAAATTTTTTACCGCGTTTTTTGAAAACATAACCCGAGTCACCAGGCCAACAAATAAAATGACGCACACATTCTACAACAGCTCACATTTATAGATACTGCACACCGACAAACGAAGAACTCATTTCAAAAGTAATGCACAGTTGGGGGGGGTATTCAGTTCAAAAGTACCGTACACCCGAAGAACAAAAATCTATTTCGGTAATAGTCCAAACTATAAAATGTCACAAATATTACCAGAAAGTCAGTTTCAAAAATAATGCACAGTCGAAGGAATAATTCATTTCAAAAGTAATGCACACTCACCACAAAAATACTTATTATAATTAGCACACTTTAAGAATGAATTCATTTCAGAAGCAATTCACACTATCTCGAAAGACTATTTTCATAAAAATTGGGCAAGAACCCATGTCAAAAGTAATGCACACTACTCTGAGTAATTTAGTCCACGCGGAAGAAAAATTCCTTCGAAGAAGACTGGTCAAAAGAAAATACTCAACACTGTAATAATTAATTTCATAAGTAATGCACAATCGAACCAAGAACTCATTTCACGAACAGAACTTGTTTCAACTCGTCACAAAAACTTTGATTGTGCATTATTTTTGAAATGAATTACTTACTTACAGAAGTCATTTCATAAATAATACACACGGGTAAAGAGAGACGTAGTTCCGAATGCGATCTTGTGAGTACTTGTCAAAGAAAAATATTCAACACTTTCCTGTAAGTAATTGTTCATTTCAAAAGTATTGCACAGTCGGATGAAAATCTCCTTTCATAAATAGTGCACACAATAAACAAAAGAACTCGTTTCAACAACAATGAGCAGTACTCGTACAAGTCTTGAACGCTTATCAAAAAAATATCAAACTGTATTTAGGGACTGCTTGACTCACAAACACGTTTCTCTTAGTCAAATTCCCTTATTCCTCTCCTGCTTCCCCTTCTTCTCTTCTACGTCCAAGCGTTTCTTCGCCTCTTCTCTCTCCTTCACTCTCTTCTTCATATCCATCAAACTGTTCCTGAGGCCAAGACAGGAACTTGGAGACAGGTGGTAGTTACCAACGCAAAAACCAAAACCGTCGTGAATCTCATGTGTAGCCCTCACCGATACATTACAAATTCATTTCAAAAGTATTGCACACCGAAGTTATATCCACCGATTTTCATTCAAAACATTTTTAATTCCAAGACGCTACGGGATCCAGTTGGTCCTGATTCCGGAATCTGGCTGATGACCTTCTTCAATTGACAATTTCAAGACAACACCACAACCGAAACTCCAAACAGAAACCACCCCTAACTGTAACCCATCCTTCATCCCCCTACCCTCAAACCCAAAACCAATCCTACCAACTACAGCGGAACATGACGGAACAAATTTAACAAAATGAAACAAACTCAAATTTAAATTAATTTTTACGACGAAGAATTTATTTATTTAATTACCCACTTAAATATTTACAAACTGACCAACATAAATTAAATAATTTAAATGTGTAATACATAAATTTGCATTTTCAATTAAATTGCAATTAAATTCCAAGAAAAGAAAGAACAAAAATTTCCAAGTTCACACATGAGTAACAACGATTCCATCGTCACATAAATACCTTTCAATAATTTTTAATTACTCAAATTCGTTAACATCATCATTATTATCATCAATGTCTTTTTAAATTAAAATTTAAATTAAATTTAAAAACAAATTTCAAATTAATAAACAATAAAACGCAAAATTTCCTTTTCCGAAAAGCAGTTGGAAGTAGAAGTGAAAGTGGCGCGTTGCGTTGAGAAAAAAAAATTTCAAATTAAATTACAATTTAAATTAAAATTAATTCACTTCCGGTTACTAATTGGGTTCATCGACCTCATACAACGTTGACCCGTTCCGTGTTGATAATGTCAAAAACCAATTAATTTCGTATCGAGACGCGTTCGTGTTTCATTACGTCATAGTCATCCGTTCGCGTTCGGATTTTTTGTCTCGGGAGAGGAAGAGGCTGTGAGACAGATTTCTGTGAGTTGGGTAAATTTCGCACCCGCAGTTTATCGGGTTTTAGAAGTAGGAGCGGAAGTTTGTAGGACAACAGCACGACTGCTAGAACGAAATTTTTCTTAGAGATTGGAGTTGGCAGACTACAGCACGACAGTTCTGAATCCGAAAAGAACAAATTGGAAGAGGGTTTCATACCGCTTTGTGTCTGATTTGAACTAGGAAAAGAAGAAACGTGATAACGGTTTGAAGAGTAGCAACAGAAATAAAAGACAACAGCATGATTACCACAACAAAAATTTTTTTGAAGCCTGGAGTTGAGAGAGAACAACACAAAAAATTCTGAACCCAAAAATGATAAACCGATTTGTCATCTGATCTAGACCAGAAAAAGAAGAAACCCGATCATGGTTTTAAGAGTAGCAACAGAAACTTAAAAGACTACAGCAAAACTATTAAAACCAAAATTTCCGTAGAGTCTGAAAATGGGAGACTACAGCACGACAGTTCTGAATCTGAGAAAATAAATTTGAAGGGGTTAACCTAATCACAGTTTAAAAGAGTAGCAACAGAAATTTAAAAGACAACAGCAAGACTGTAAGAACGAATGTTTTAAGAGTCTAGAGTCTCCTAGAGATTGGGAGACTACAGCGGAAAATTCTAATAAATTTAAGGAGTGTTTCAAATCAATTTGCCCAATTCAGACGAAAGAACCTGATTAGGGTTTTAAGAGCAGCAGCAAAAATTTTAAAGACAACAGTACTATCATTCAAACCGAGTTTAAGTTAAAGAGCCTGAAACCCCAAAACAGCATCGCATAGTTCTCAAGTCAAAAACACAAAATCTGGGTTTCAAAACCGATTTGTATCATCGACAGGAAACAAAAACCCAAACCCATCTCACAGCCCTCCCACCCGTTTAAAAAGCTGTGGAAAGCTTAATCAAATCGACAAACCAACATCATCTCCACATCCGTCTTCTTCCAACCAAGTAACCAAAAGAAAAACAAAAACCAAAAAACCAAAAAACTGATACCTAAAGTAAAACCCTGATAGCGAAACGTATAAGAAAAGGACATAGAAAGTGGCGCCCTCACGTGTTCGTCAGATCAACTATGCCTCGTTTCTTTTAACCTAACTTATCTTTTACATTTCTAACGTTTGAATAAAAACTTTTTTTTTCGTCATGTTTTCATTAATTATGTACAGTCAAAAATAAAACAAATGGATATGTGTGATATCAGTCAAAAGAGTACAAAATAAAAAAAAAAATTCTTATCCTTTAAATTAATCCTTATCGCTCTCTAGCAGAAGTTTCCAAATCCTAAAAGATCACCGCCTCCCCGTTCCATCATCTACAACCAATCACTCATCCATCTACGATTGCTGCCTCCTCAACATAACTCTCCATAAATAGTTCTTAAAACGCTCACCAGGAGAGTTACGATCGCTGCTTATTTACCAAGGAGAAGGAAATAATCAAAGCGCTGTTGAATCCTCCTTCTTATGAATCATGTAAGCTACCGATCGACTACCAAACCACCAAAACTCACCCTCAAACTAAGGATTAGTCGTTTAACAACCCTTAAACCCATCAACACTGAGGAAAATTGAAAAAAAGCGCTGTTTAATCCTCATCCAGTAAGCTTACAATTTGATTCCCTTTTTAATCAAAAATCAGCGATCAAGAAAAATTTTCGTTTGAGGAAAACTGAAGAAAAGCGCTGTTAAATCCTCAAACGGAGCGTAAAGTTGGAACCTTAACCATCTAAAAATTAAAAAACACCATTACTGCTGAACGTGCTCTGTCGAGCACCGATTGCAACTATTGTTATGTGAGGTCACTCCCCTGACCCGAACGCAATACTCCCTACAAAATGGATTATTCAACAGCAATGTCAAAACGGTTAAAATAAAATAAAAATGGTTGAACATGAGCGTTTGATCCCGTTTTCAACCATAAGGTCGAACAGGATTTGAAAAGGGTACGATCTCAAATACCACAGTCCTCCTATAATTAACAAATAATTGCTTCTCAACGTCCAACAATTTGGATTTCCAATACCTAAACAGAATTGAAAATCCTCTATAGTAATTAACACCACGACAGACGAAGCATTTTAATGAAATCCTAGGATTTATTACAGCCGTCAGTGTGTGATCAGTTGAGACTAACAAGTCAGAACTGACAAGAGCAACGAGTACCACCGAAGCTATGAACTCGCGCTATGTGAGGATTAATGTCAAATCCTCGATTGGGCTTACAGTCCATTTCATACACTGAACCCGAACCTCGAAACCTAAATGACCCAGAATTGGATGTATATATAGATTACAGGGAGCATACAGTAGCTGTGAAAATTAACAAGTAGATTCGAAGGACAAGAGCAGCTGTGTACTCTGTACGATGAAGCTGACAGGAAATGAGAATCAACACAAATACAGAAGAATATGGCAATTAAGAACAATGGAGAAGTGGTTACAGACTCAAGAAAGTATCGAGCAGTATTTATACCAACACCAAAACTGCAGAGACGAATACAGGAATAAAGACTCAAAAACAGTTCCAAGGTCATTGCTATTACGACCAAACCAAACGACAAATTAGGCTCACTAACAAGGCCTGGTTCAGTGATGTTCTATTGCTATCACCAAAACAAAAAACCGGATGTGCACTTTATACAACCAACATAACTCATCAATAATAATATAAATAATATAAACATACTGCTATTGTCTCAAAACTTTAAATTATAAAAACCTAACAATCCAGAAACTAAACATAGAACACCAGTTCCAAACAATTCCAACACTTTCGAACGTCCTGTCTTGAGCACCGATTGCAAACAGTTCTAGGCCACCCGCCTACAGCAAAAACAGCAGCTCAGAGTTAAGACTATTCGAAAGCACTGTAAATAAGTTTGGATAAAAAATCCTATATCGGACCGAAAGCCCAGAATAAATCAGAAATCAGCACGGTAGGTTGAGGCACTTAGGACGAGGAAACAACAATGTTAGATCCTCGGGAGCGAAGTTGAATCCTTCACTCGCCAAATAGATTCACTCCACATAACAAAGTGGGATAGTATAAATATTGTTTTATAAAATTCCTGTTAAATTATAAATTCAGACTTATGCCATGTAAATAAGAAGGTATGACTGTAAGACTAAATACAGTTCAAAAGAGATTCTGTATTTAGTAGACATCAAATTGGCAACTGTATATATTGTCGGAACCAGGTTGTGTCGTTGTAGATGAACGAATGATGGACAACACTAATTCCGATGGTATATGTATATTGATATATAAAATGTTATAATAATTATAATTTAGAATTTGAAAGGAAAATGCAAATGTTGCGGAGCTCTGAGACTGATTGAATCTGCTTCATTTCACTGTAGCCATTTCGGAATTAGGAATGTGGCGAACGTCACAATATTATTGTATGTCTCACGGGATTTTTTAAGTTTCATTTTTATACTCACTTGTGGAAAGCGAAGTTAATAAATTTGGCGAGTGCAGCATTCAATTTCTAAAAGGCGACTCAAAGTCACCAAAAAAATGATTTAACACACCCCTAACATCCCTAAATTTCGCTCTCCTGACCAGCAGCAGCTACAGCCGCAAATATTTGAGAAAAATTTTAAAAGCGCTGTTAAATCCTCAAAATTTTAAGGAGAGCTTTCGATTCAACACCTCAAACCACAAATCATCCCTAATTAAGGATGATTCATTAACAATCTAACAATCAGGCAATCAACTTGGACACCACCAATGGCGGCGGCTCCTCCTCGAGGAAAATTGAAAAGCGCTGTTAAATCCTCGATTTCAAATTTCCAAGGGCTTACAATTCAAAAAAAGCTCCCAAAGCAAGCAGCAATGGTCGCTTATGAGGAAAATGGAAAAGCGCTGTTGAATCCTCAAATTCTAAAAATCGTAAGACCAAAATGAATCTTTTAGGGACTTGGTTAACAATCCTCCTCCTTTAATGTCGAAACCAATCGACAGGAAACCACCAATGGCGGCGGTTCCTTTTCCCGGCCGACGGGGAGAGAAGACATCGGGGCCTAAGTTTTGAGGAAGTTTGAAAAGCGCTGTTGAATCCTCATGTGTTAAATCGTGAAGAGTTTATAATCCAACGTTGTCCAAACATTGAACATAAACTCTTCAAAAAATCAGATTCACCAATCAACTCAATACAGCAGCGAGTGGTAATACAATAACTACAAATCACTACAAGTCACTAAAAATCACTACAAACTACTACTAATCCATCAGCTGGCGGACACAGGCGTCTTTTTGAGGAAGTTGTTAAATCCTCAACTTTCAAATCACTCAGAGCTTACAATTCGACATCTAAACATAGGAAGTCAACTCCTAACAGTTAATCAATCAGCCATTGCTAGTAAAATTGCTAGTCTCGTTTGAAAATTGTCTGTTCATCTCAAAATTCTCTCTATGTCAACAGCATTGGCGGTTAATTTTCGAGGAAATTTGAAAAAGCGCTGTTGAATCCTCTATTCGAAATGCATCAAAATCCTTCAAACCACAGTCAAAGAATAAATCATTTCAACAACTTTTCAACCGCCAATGCCAGCTCATTTGAGGAAAATTTGAAAAGCGCTGTTGAATTTCAACCAAAATAATTCATTAATAGGCCGCTGAAAATTTGCTGTTAAATCCTCGATTTCAATTCACAATTTGCGGTGTGCAAATAAGAAGGAACACCAATGCTTCTTCCTCGAGGAAAATTAAAAGCGCTGTTAATCCTCCAAATAAAAATAGTCAAAATAAAACAATTATTGAGGAAAATTAAAAGCGCTGTTGAATCTCAAATTTTAAATCACAGACTTGACCCACCAAAGGTGGTGGCTCCTCCTCGAGGAAAAGTTCAAAGCGCTGTTAAATCCTCGATTTCAATCTTCGAAGGGCTGACCATTTGAAAAAGCCCCCAGCAAAGCAACAATGGTCACTCATATTTGAGGAAAATTTAAAAAGCGCTGTTGAATCCTCAAATTACAAAATGAACCCTTCAAGAATTTTTAACGATCTTCTTTTAAAAGAAACCAACAGGAAGCCACCAAAGCTTCTTCCTCGAGGAAAAATTAAAAGCGCTGTTAAATCCTCGATTTCACCAATAAAAAGCTTAAAATTTGAAAAAGCTCCCAAAGCAAAGCAGCAATGGTCGCTAGTATTTGAGGAAAATTAAAAGCGCTGTTGAATCCTCAAATTTTTAAATCACAGAGCTAAATAAGAATGATTCATTAATAGGCCCTTTATAAATTTAGCCGACAATCTCCTTTCTCTTAAAATCCAAATTTCATCTCCAGGAAACCAACAGGGGCAGCGGCCCCTACTCGAGGAAAAATGAAAAGCGCTGTTAAGTCCTCGGTTTCAATCTTCGAAGGGCTGACCATTTGAAAAAGCTTCCACCAAAGCAACAATGGTCGATCATATTTGAGGAAAATTGAAAAGCGCTGTTGAATCCTCAAATTTTAAATTTGTAGAATGAATCATTCCACTATCAATGAGGGGGGTTCCTCGTCGAGGAAAATTGAAAAGCGATGTTAAATCCTCGACTTCAAATTTCGAACAGTTTACAAACCGACAGCAATGGCGGCACATCTGAGGAAAATGAATAAAAGCGCTGTTAAATCCTCATAAAAGAGTTCCCAATCCAACATCTAAAAATCGAATCTAAGCTCTGAGTCAGTTGCTGACACCTAAACTCTTGCAAAATTTTATTGCTGAAGAGTAGTGAGTGTTATCGCAATAACCTCACCTCGACCAGCTGGAAAACACATCACTCGCGCTTTCACACCGAGGAAGGATGATCTTAATTATCCCCGGGTGTTGGATCATCACAAACTTACGACCGAACGCGTAAGCAATGACAACCACTAAATAGCGATTAAGCTCAATCACGAGGACTGTTAAGTCCTGACCGAGCCATCTCGCTAACGGAGGCGCAATCGCGATTCCTTTCTGAGGAAAAATTTAAACGAAGCGCTGTTAAATCCTCATTTTTCGAAAATCCAAATTTTTAAATCAATCACTCTAACCACGGGGGGAGCGGTAATCGTCATCACTTTCCAACAGTAAAATTCCCTCAAACACACACCCAGACAACTGCTAGAGAGATTCTTAAATCAACTTTTACAAAAATAACATTTTTCCTCTTTTTTAAATTTCGTAACCATTTTAAAGTTTCTTTTTATCAATAAATAAAAACCTCACTAAATCAATAATACATAAATAATTAAATATATATATACCGTCTCACGAGAAACGTTCAAAGTATATAAAATTCATTCAAACCCCGACAGGACAAATTCTCCTGTCGGGTTAAAAAACAGTTCATAAACTCCAAAGAGAATAAACAAAACGATTTCGTATTTCCACTCTTTCAACATACAATAGACTTCCCTTTTGAACGTCTCACGTGATTATAAAATAATAATATAATATAAATAAATAAATAAATAACTAAAAACAATAATAACTCGAATTATTTTTCCTTGGAACCAATGACATAGATAAATACATCTTGTGTCTGCTAGCCAAAATTACTATTCTCATTTATACTCGCGTGTGGTTTCCATAAATTATAAATAAATGAATATACTGAAAAGCGAAATAGTTATCGAAATGAGCTTCTGCTTCGAAACGGAAAATAAAAATCTCAACAGCCCATCGAATTCTGATCTATCAACCGATATTTATAATTTCTACTCACATCGATTTACTTTTTGTACTTTTTGTCGTTTTTTAAATTTTTTTGGTTGTACACATATAGTAATCACAGACACAAATACACATATAATATATATTAATATTTTGGAGACGAATAAAATAAAACGCAAGAATTTATTTTCGGGGAAGGGAGTTTGCATGCAATTGGGTTAACAAATCAAAAAGTTGTTATAATAATATTTCTTTTAAAATATATGTCGTACCACATAGAATATTATAATATAATTAAGATTTGAAATTCGTGAGAGAACGAACGGTTAATATGGCTGGAATTTAGAGCCGTTCGTTTGTGAAGAGTTTCATCTCCCCTGAAAAGACTCAACCAGGGTATCTCGACCTGTTTTTGAACTCACATCCGGTTATCGCTTTTCAGAAGAGAGAAGAACCTTATGCAACCTCAAATCGATTATGTAATTATACGAGACGCAGAATTTTTTATTTGTACTGTGTGGTTAGGTCTGTGTGACCGGAGGAAGATAACCTTTTTTAAGGTTTTAAGCGCTGGTAGTTGTGGGTATCCCGACTAGACTGTGCCATCCGCACAGAATCACTCATTTGCATGCATTGCTAAGATGCGAGTCGAACCTACACTCCATATCCGGTTACCAAATATTCTGCTTTAATTAGATATGACGCAAGCAACACGCCACAGAAAAACGGAAGTAGTAATCTTTGAGAGGTTTCTAGACGAACCAATCAAACTGAGTCACAATCAGTGACTTTGAGGAATGTAAAAATGTCCAAGACAAGGTGAGGTAACCATAAATCATCAAAACAAACTAGATAATCAGCTCCATACCTCCCACCCTCAACAGTCACACTTAAAAATATCATCATCAGACCTGACCACACACTGGAAATGATAGACAGTAATAATCAGCACAAGTTTCTTGGTCAGCCATTAGGCTTAAGATCATATTATAAGCAAATACAATATTTAAGAGAGACACGTGATATCATTTTATATTTCTAAATCTAAAAGTTCATTTTCTTTCTTTAAATACTTTCGTTTACTTCATATTATATGGAATATATATTAAATCAGAAAATATCAAGTTTAAGTGAATATCGGGCCATATACGAAGAGGGCCTTCACGACAAAAAAAAAAAAAGGTGCGACACGAATATTATTATGCATGCACGATTACGAGACATCAATATTATTTTGATTAAATACTTTCTACTAATTATAGGGAAAGGTTTTGTTGTATTCATCTCCGTTCATCTTTCCCGAATCAAGAAAAAAAAAATCATCGTCAAGGGCTCGAAACCCATGTAAGCAAAATTGCTTTGTCGAAACATCCCTGTTTCGAGAAGAAGTAGCCTCCCCTCAAGGCTTACCGTACTCCTAACAATTTAGATCAACAACAACACTCATTCATAGTCGTTTTCATATCAAACAAAACAACTAACAAAACCAAAATAAAAACGAAACAAAACCAAAAAAACGTTGAGAAAGACGGTTTTCAAAAATCAAAAGCCGCCATCTTGGTTCTTTTGAATATTCTCAACCGACAGTTCTCTCACTCAATGCCAAAAACTTTTATCAATTATTTGTATCGGCTGTCAAAACAAATGTCTTTTTATTTTAAATAAAAAAGCCGACAAGATGTTAAATCAAAAAAACGCAAAATTAATCAAAATCCAAATATCCAAGCTCTCAAATCTCAATTTTCATTTCTTCAATAATCAGTTTTAAAACCAAAAACCATTAGATTGGTATCCACACGGAAATAAACATTAAAGAAAGCATCCTTGCACGTTGCTGACACGTTCAGACAAGACAAAACCATGTGTTTCTATCAATTTCAAACGAAACTACAACTCTCAACACAAAAATGTCGTTTCCAAGAACAAATTCCCTTTTTCCACGGACAAAAATAATTCAACAAAAAACATTCGATGATAAAAAATTATTAGGCCGTGATTTAAATAAATAAAAAAACAACATCGTCGCCGAATCGGATAAAAAGAAACGAAAATCAAAAAGCAAAATAATTTTTATATCAACGACAAAAAAAATTTTTTATTACTTTGAATGGCGTGCATAACGGATACCGACCTTGAATGTTTATTTCGTTTGTTAAAAATCTTTACGAATTTAAACTTATAAATATGACATTTACCTTAATTCTCCGACTTCCTTTCGATAACATTTTCATGTTCGTTGCATCAAAACCGAGTGAAATACTTTTAAAATAATAACTCATTGAAACGATAGAAAAAAATTCGTTTTGTTTTTATTCACGGGAGAGAGAAAAGTGGTGCCAACATAAATTCTCCCCTTTAGCAAAGCGGATTTGAGAGTTCGTTCAGGTATTCAACTATTTCGCGCGATCCTTAATTCTGATTGGTCGATTTCAAACTGATTGTTTTAATCGTTCGAAGAGAATTCCGTTAATTTTTTCCTTAGTACAAAATCAGGTTTGAAAATAGTTTTGAACGGTTTTGACCAAATTTACGCAGGTATTTTATGCTTAATTATAGATAGTTGATATATATTGTTGATAATAAATAAGTGGAAACTAAGTTTTTGACTAGATTCGTTTTGTGACCTGAACAGAGCTGCTTTCTTTAAAACTTAGATCAAACTGAAACTAAAACTGAGGCGAATGTCTGAATCATTAAAATAATACTAAATCAAAAATTTGATACAGATTTTAATAGCTGTTTAAATAGAAATCTGATAGAAATGTTTAGGTTTAGAGTTAATACTGTAAATATTGATTTGAGGGTGAGCTATAGAATTTAAATCAATTTCTGAGTAATTTGGAGAACAATAAAATCAGTTTAGTTCTTTATTCCAGTGTCCTGACTGCAAACCGCAACTAACAAATAAATTAGATGACAAGATGAGAGCTTAAAATCAAAAGAAATTAATTTCAATGTTACAATGAACTATGGGCAGCTCTGAGGTAAGTTTTTGTAGTATTTTAAACTGATCTGTAAAAGTCAATTTGACCAATCATATGCATTCCTCCATTTTGTCTTTTTTGTTGTTTGCTTAAATAGTTGATTGATTTAAGTTAAAAATCAAACTCTTGTTATGAGTCTTAAATAATTTTTGGCATTGAGTTCTAAACATCAAACTAAAACTGGAACTAAAACAATTAATAAGGAATGATTTCAAAAATATATAGATATAAATAAATCAAAAACAATAAATAAAATTAATTTACAAAAAAACAAAACAAAACTTAAACTTTAAATATAACAAAACCATCATTCCTTCATCACAAATTAAATTAAAAAGTCAATTAGGAATTGTTTTCAATTACAATTAAATAACAAAATTTCTATAAAATAAATAAATAAATAAACTTAAATTATATAAATAAATACAATAAGATGTGGACTCTCGCGTCAGAAATACAAACATTCAAATTTCATCGTTTTCTCTTTAACTACCAATTGGAGGTAGTTAAGATGGTTAACCCACTAACCTGACATGATCGCGAGTAAGACCTGGAATGAGTGAGTGTGAATCATTTTGATGTTCCATTTAGATGTAGGAGTAGGGACCGTCCGTGAGGGCGCTACACAGCAGGAGTCAGGAGGCGTCATCCTTTCCCCGGGCGTTCCTCATTTTGTATTCCATACCCGGGTCGAACTGCATCAACACGAACACCTGAAAAGGTTTACTAACTGTTAGAAAATGATCAAGAGACAGTAATTGTGAGTGAGTGAAAGATGTGAAATCCTCACCTGATCGGTTGGTAGGAGAGAGAAATCATCCGGTGGGTTCGTGATGACGTAGCGTTTGGATGATGCATCGCAAGACGAACTTGTGTCTCTGAACCTGTAAAATGAATTCAATTAATTGTTCGAACTTTGAGAAACTTTTTCTTTGATTTTATGATTCAAATTATTATCTAAATTATATCTCTAGCTTATCATCCCTCCTCCTCTTCCAAAAAATTGGTTCTTTTACAAAAATGTTAACAACAGAAATACTAAATGAAAATCTAATCTAACGACTACCTCCTATCACTGATTTACAATTAAAACAGGAACTAAATTTATTAAAAAAAACGACTAAAACACTTTTCTGTCAAATCAGGCATCAGATTCAGAATTTTCAGTCGCAAATACTTTTAATGCCCGAAATCAAAAATGGCAGAAAAAGGAATCTCATCTTCAGACAGAGCATGGAACAACGTTAAGTGGCGTGATTTTCAAATGCTTTGAATTGGGCACGATTCCAAGGTCTGCTCTGAGATTAACGAAGTCTTTAAATCTTCTAATAAACTATCTTAATTGCTTCCCACCATTCTTGGTCGTATTTGTAAAAGAAAATATTGATTCATCTCCTCGTTCCCAACATTTTTTTATTATTATCACCAGAAACCTCAATTAGAAGAGATTCATCCCAACTAAGATTCATTCTCCCTTCTGACGAAATTCCAGATTATTACGACCTAGTTCCTGTGTTCTAATAACACTCAAAATAAAGCTAAAGATAGGAGGAGGTCAGCAAGCTCCCTTTGACTACCTATCATAACGACCTACAAGTTACAACAACCCCGAGGTATCTGTATCCTTTCTCATTTTGGAAATCGAAATCCGAACTAAATTTCTACACACTACTTTCTAAATCGCTTCCACCCATCCCTAAAAAATTCTAAATCTAATAAATAAATAAATAAATAAAACCATCTTCCATCGATATGTCACTAGAACCTGTAGCAAGCAAAACTAGAATCTCATGCAGGAGTGCTAAGCAACTACCAAAGCTTCGGTTGTTAAGGCGTTTCAATAAGAAATTTTTGTTTAGGTTAACATAACTAACATTCCTACTATAGTACGAAATGTAAATGTTATTAATACTATCAGGTCTCGTTTTATGCGGTGACTTTATTCGTTGTTACAACTTCTTCCAAATCACCGATAACTTTTGGATAGAATTCGAACCGCACAACTTCGGGTTAACATAAAACAAGACCAAACAACTACGCTGACTACATTTTCATGAACTATACCAATACTGTATGTATAAAGAGGAAAGGTTTAGCAGAAGATACGACGGAAATCGCTATCAGAAATTCTTTCTGATGTCTACAGTTTCAAAAATTAATTTAAAAAAGCAAAACAGTTTGCTTTTGATATCGACCATTTTCAATTTAAGTAGGTTGCAGAGAGAGAGAGTATAGGAGGACAGGGGGATGAAGAAATAAAAGCAAAGTCATTAAAATAAAAACTGTATAAAATTTTTTTCTTTTTTTATAAATAAAGCCAGTGTATGCGAGAGAAAGAGAGAGAGATCCCGCAAGATGCGAGAAGACAAAAAAAAGTGAGTCAAACACCCGACTCCTTGCCAAGAACTTTTAAAAAATTTATTTTTAGATAATTTAATACGACAGGGAAGACTAAAAGACCACACAATTTATTATGTCACGCCACCGTTGGTGAAAAGAAAGAATTTCCCGCAAAAGAGATTTGGTGACTGATGTTTGGAAATGGTCAACCAAAAAGCGTGGCATTCATTCCTCACTAAAAATTGTTTGCTGACGTACAGTGCAACTAACGCCAAAAAAGGAAGCAAAAGGATATATGCGAGTGCAAGAAGAAGTGGAAGAAATGTGATCAAACACCGTGCATACAGAAATATATTGTCATTGCAGTTTGGATAATCCTGATTTGATGTAAACCAGGCATGCGAGAGGTCTATGGTGTAGTGGTTAAAGTGCCAGACTAAGAAGTTATAGTCGGGAGTTCAAATTCTCCTCCTGTATCCTGTTATACTAAAAAAAAAAAAATTCAAAAACGGGGATTTAGACTGTAACATTCTTATTTACATCAAGAGAAGCTCTGAATGCGTTACAATTTTTAAAATGGCAGGGTTTTTGGCCCTGCCATCAGCTATGGAATTGATTTTGGTCAAATAAAGACACAACAAATGCCAGTAGTTTGGATTTATTAATATATAGTATCAAAGGAGGCTTAGAAACACAGCTTTTGTCTTGAATTGTTGCAATTCACACAATCTCTTACTTGATAGAAGGCAGGAAGATTGTTTAAAAGGTGTTACGTATTTCAAAATACGCTAACAGCCCCAAATTATTTTGTATAGAACAGTATCATGTCATCTATACTTTGTAACATCATCATTAGCTTTAACACTTATAAATTGGCTCCTATGAGTTTAGAACACTTCAAGATGGCGGTTAGTGCTCTTAGGTGTTAAAATAACTTTCGTTCTCGATAAACAATGTCTACTTCTCATCCAAAGCTGTCTCATTCATCAAACTTTCATGTTCTCGTATCCGAAAGGTAAGGATTTGTTTTCGAAACTAAAGCAGAAGGCTAAAAATGTCAAAAAGAAAAATTTTTGTGAAGAATTCAAACAGTAGAAGATGATCAAGAGTGGAAATCCACTACCAGAAAAGTTTATCGTGTAACAAGTCAACTAAAGCAATCCCAGTCACTGCAATGACAATCATCAGTAAAGAAATGAAAGCAGCAAAAAGAAGGCTAAGGGTTGAAGAGGGTTGATGAATACAAGCAACTTCGGTTCTGTGATATCGAGGAAGAATCTACCTGTAATTGGGAACAACGTTCATACCGATACCTGTAGAGTCCGATGCACAACATTCCATACGATTTCAAAGCTGTAACAAATAAATCACCATATTTTCCGGTTTCGCCAAACTGTGCAAGAGGTCCGTCATAGAGAGAAATCTGTCCGACTCGGCATCTGTCACGATTCGAAAGACTGTCCGTAGTGCTGTAACGACAACAAATCGATTAAATAATACCAATCCTTCTAGAAGAATGACAAAAGAACAAACGACCCACCTGTAACCGCCTCGAAGACCAGCCCCTTCAGCCAATATCAATTCCAGTTCCGGTGTAGCTCCTCCGGTGATAAGAGACCGGATCAACGTCAGCGCGTTCTGATTGAAGTAAGTCTGCCCAAGAAAGAAATCAGAGAATTAGTTAGGGAACCTAACAAAAGAGAAGGGAAGGAAGAGAAGAGGAAACATCCTACCGTCGACATCAGGGAATCCAATACGCTGACAGCAAAAGCAGTTCCGCAAGCAAACGGCTGGGTCAGATAGAGTTCCGTATCAGGATCATCATCGTCGTCTTGATCCAAGAACTGAACATTGCTGTCGTTGACCAATTCTGCAAAAGAATACAGACGGAGTAGTAAAACCTGTCCAAACCCAACCGAACCAAAGCTGACAATCTCAAATCGACCTTCATACCTGTAATCATGGGTACGTTGGCACCAAACACAGATCCCCGTCGGTGGAGAACAATCGGACTGTTCGGGTTGCTGCCATCAGGGCTTTCATCAGCTAATCAAATGAAAACCAAAATTTACTCAAACTCGCATAAAACAAAACCGGAAGTAAACCAAGTAAACCACACCTCTCGAGACTACTTACTGTTGAGAACGCCGATGGTATCATCAAAAGTCATCGCTTTGATGTTAAGCGAAGCGAGTATAGCCTCCTTATCAGCCAGAGTTGGATCATCATTGCTGGGTACTTTGGCTGACAGGATGACACACATGTCGCAGAGATTCACGTTCACTGCTCTCAAATCAGCTCGGCTCAGAGGAGAACCCTAAAAGAAGTCAACGAAAACGTGAATAAAGTGAACAATTCGACACAAAAATACAACAACTTCCGGTCACTCACATTCAAAACGGAAATCTTTGGCAAATTCTGCAGCATCTTCCATTCGCGACGTATATAATCAACAGCTCCGACAATGACAACATGTTTCAGCTCATGATAATGGAAATTCGAAGCTCTCAGCGGCATGACCAAGTTCCTCAAGCCGATTAACGGAGAATCTGGATCAGCGAATAAGCAAACAACGACGTGACCATTCAAAACGGTCATGGCAGCCTGATTACGATCCTGAAAGAGAGACAGAGTTTTGTAGGAGGGAGTTCTCCCAAATGGATTCAAATCTCACAAACACAAAAAGTTGCTTACGAGAATGCAATCCTCCAGATTCTTAGCAGGGCTCCAGTGAAACATTCCAGTTGAATCATATTTCATTTCCGTTTTTTCGAAATCGAAATCCTTTGCTTGATCATCGGCCAATCCCACTTGGATCCCACCGGCACCGTGACTGTTTCCTTGCATGGCTCTGCTTGTTGGCCTGGTAAAAATTTACAGACACGAGTGTTAACTGACATCCATTTGGTTTTTAATTCGAGACAGATAACATGATGACAACGACACTGACAGCCAGCATTCTCATTCCACATACAAATATATATATAGATATACAGTATATAATATAAATATATATTACGTTCGTGCCTTAAAAATTTATTTCCAAAACTCATTTCTCCTGTCTTATGTACAATACTAACTTTTCTAACAATATACTGAACTAAGACTGTAACTTTCAGGTACAAATGGATTATCTAGTTCTGTACAAAGGTCCCGATCCAGGTTTTGATACAAGTGACTCTTCAATGTTGGTATTGGAAAATCATCAACCTCTCTGATAGGTGAGTAAAACCATTTCATTGATTACAATTCTATGTAAAGCGGATATGCTTCGTTTAAGAACCGGAAGTGACATCTTTATAAATAGTTTTGAACCCGTTTCTCACCCCTGAGTATAACAGGATGTGAGATGGGGTTGAACTCCATACCAGAGTGTGCTAGGCCTAAAGTATAGAAGGAGAAGACCTCCTTCCTCTGAACTAACTTCCGGTTGGTTTTATAACCAACTTCCTTCAAAGCTAGTTTGCTATATATCCTCTCAAAACCTTCCCTCTCTTGTCTAAACCACATACAGTTTACAGGATGTGAGATGGGGTTGAACTTTGTACTGGAGTGTGCTAGGCCCAAAGTATAAATCCGGAAGGAGAAGACCTCCTTCCTCTGAACTAACTTCCGGTTAGTATTTCAACCAATTCCCTTCAAAGCTAGTTTGTTATATAACCTCTCAAACCTTTCTTCTCTTATCTAATCCACATCCAAACTTCCAAACAAAACAGAAATCAGTTAGAAGTCAGATCAGAGGACAGTAAACAACACTTCCGGTCATGATCTTTGACCTAACAAATGGCTCGCAAGGAAAATTTTTTTTCTTGTCTTTGTGATAACTTTCGACTTTCCATTGTTTACTAACTGTGATCAAGGATGACCACAGAACTGTGGAAAGCTCTCGCTCATTCCACGACGAAATCCTTTTGATCTCATCTCGCGTAAAGGAAGTCAGACTGGATCGAGACTCCCAACCCCCAAATCTCACCCCCACCCAAACCAACCTAAGACCAAGACTTTGTCCTTTAAATATCAGAACCTAAACTAACATCCGTCTTTCTCACATCAATAACAAAATACAGACACTAAATCTACCAGGCAGATTTATACTTATATATATAAAAAATAATATTTATACAAAAAAATTTTCATATCCTAAAAAAAAGATGAGACAATTATGACATCTACTCAGCCAGTAGATGACCCAAGCATGTCGTCAACCCAACTCTCGTCCAATCCCAACCCAACAATCATCAAAAAGTTTATACAAAAAAAAATGGACGAGCCAACCTAAGCAGAACAAATTTCAAGCATAAACATAATCTACTGAAACATGCCCATCAAATAGATAAATAAATAAATAAAAGCTTCGAAACACCAAATAGATAAATAAATAAAATTCCAACTAAAAAAAAAACGTCTAGCCAAAAATATACTTTCTTCCGATACTGATTCATCAATCAAGGGTAAGAGGGAGGGAAGTTTGGAATCATGCAAGGAAACCGATATAAATATATAAAAATATAAATAAAATAAATAAATAACATTTATACAAGAAAAAAATGACAAATAAAAATTCGGAAGAGGGTATACTAAAAAAAAATATGATGCAACAGGGAAAAGGGGTTATACTGGGTGGCATAACAACAAGACACAGAAATGGTATAAAAGTATAGAAGAAGCGTACATTAGCTTTTTGACCTCATAGGCTAGTTGGTACCCTGCGTAGCCTGTATCCTCGTGCTGTGCCCTGTAATAATATCAACCATTGTTTTGTCGTTCAAAATTTCAATATATATGAGCATATATATACACATACATTAATTATATTAATATTAGATAGATCAATAAATAACTAAATAGATAATACGGTGCGGAGAATCAGAAACTAGAAATCGATTTTTCCTTTTATTAACCTCTTGCACTCGAGTGGTGAGTATCACGATTTTTGTTTTGTTTCTCTGACCCGAGTTTATAATTTCTTTCTGTATAACCATATGATTGTAGTATAATTTTATATATCTTCAAATGGAGATAAGATTCTCTTATTTGAGATAAATCGGCAAACCACTTCACCTCCGTTATTATCCCAAACTCGAAAACTTTCGGAAAAGAGCTTCCCGGTTTATACTGTATCTATACGTTTTTCGCGGTAAAATATGACAATATTACTATAAAACGAATAAAACAACCGATTAATCACTTCCGGTATGTGAAAACATTAGTTCATCAGCTAAGTGATTGAGTTTGAGAGTCAAAATCTCATTCTGAACACATCAGCTTGAACGGAAACCTACATACCGCTATATAATATAAATTAGAAAGAACTGTATAGTCTCCTCCCAAAAAATTAAACTCAGCAAAAGACACTATTGTTAGCACTTGTATAACGAACACCATACCGTTGTTATACTAGCCTCGACAATCCTGACGATTGTCTTATAAAATATTATATCAACAAAGTCAAATCACAGCGACCAATATTTAACAAACCATCCTCACAAAAATATAACAATTCAATTAAACATCAAGATATACAACTTTATACAAATTCATTAGTATAAATATAAATTAGGATTAAGAAATTCTCCAAAAAAATTCAGCACAACCTCTCGAGTGCAAAAGGTTAACTTCAACTGGCATGCGATTTATATATAATCTTATAATCATCTTTTCAAAATCATTCAAATAATTATTTCCGGTTTAATAATTTAGTATAATAAGTAAAATAAATTAATTAAGCAAAGTTATTGCTTAGGCCCTTTAATTAAATAATCCATGCAATATAAATTAGCTAGCGAAATTCGTTTTAATCAATTAATTAATTAATAATACATATTAATTATACGATAATGATAAAATCGTTCTGAGTAATTAGTGAGAATCACATTAAGCATTAATAAATAAATAAATAAATAATAAAAATTGACTTCCGGCTGATAGAATCAATTTTAATTTTCTGGATATGTGATAGGAGTGAGGAGGAGGCGGAGGAGGAGTGGTATATTCGTTTCTGATAATCGTTTTATAAGATACCATTCTGTGCTGATATTCTATACTTAATTTAGCACTTTGTGTGGGTGTTGTGTGTGAGGGTGACTTTTCTTTAATCTTTGAATAAAATGGGGAAACCATATCCGGTGGATAGGTTCCTCAACGTACCTGCCGCCACTATATCCTGCTTGATTCGGTGACTGAAGAGGTTCCTTGATTCCGGATCTAACCGGTCGGTTCATCGGTCTTGATGCGGTCATAGGTGATGAAACTCCTCTCGGACTGCGTACAGTGATAACTGTAAACGTGACAAAAAATTATGTATTAATTAATTTATAATTTGATAACGTAAAATATATAATTTTATATATCATTATTGGGAATAGACATGTTGTAAATGATTTTTACAGTCATACTCATAACCGGGTCGTCGGTCATGCTACAAAGACAACAGTGAACAATGTCATAGTAGACAAGCACTTAGTCAGATCGAGTACTAGGCCTATTACAGAACTTTGTTTGTTTGCAGTCAGTGATTCTCAACATTTTTTGTCACTGTATAACATAGTGACATAACTGTTATATTACGATATTAAGTTTGTATATATATTTATGTAAAGTTTTGCTTTCTATATATTTCTTCTTGATGCATACCCAAGCAGTAAAATACATTCTCCAAAACTCTTCTCCGCTATTTTACTGTATGCAACCATAAAATTTGGCGGCAAACTTCAAGCATCTCGCGACACAGTAAACTACCACGGCAAAGTTGTTAAGAATCACTGTTGTAGTCAAAAAAATTGTTATAAAGAGAAACCTCACCAAAATTATCCACGCCAGAAGTATTTCCTCTTACTTCATAAGTATATAAAGCGCCTATAGACTATAACCTCAGGCGACCCAACAGAACGACTACAGCAAACACTCAACATCGTTTCGGTACCCTACCCTCAAATTTTCCTGCTCAAGTTTTTCTACGTCAAATTTTCAGGTTTTGCTGTAGTGAATATTTTGTAAATTCATTTCCCCCCAGAGCAACAGATTTGTAGCTATGACATCACAAACTAAATTTTTAAAGGTATAAGCAATCCTAAACAGGAACGATTCGTCACTAAGTCATAATTAAAAGATTTCCGGTTAAAGGTGAACCCCTCCCTCCGACGCATCCGGCCATGAGTATTACTGTAAAACTTCCAAATTTATTTATTAATAAATCATCACAAATAAATAATCAATACAACAGATATACTTACAAGACTCTTCGCGTTCTCGTTCTACCATACCTGGAACCAGAAACAAAGGCCAAACGGATTAATTAAAGAAGCAGGAGAGTTCAATCAAACAAAACAGATGACACCTGAAAGGGAATGGGATTGGTAGGGAAGGAGAGAGGGTAGATACAGGCCCTAACACGTCACGAGGTCATGTTTTCTAAGTCTAACACCGAAGAATGAACTTCCTTTTCTAGATTCGGTCATCTATCCTATCGTGGGAGCCTATAAATAGCCTAACTTCTGAGCGGGATTGAAACTCATTTCTAGAAATGTGTAACTGTTACGAGGGAACTGAGCCTAAAAATTTTTTTCTTTTATAAATTGGGTATCCTAAAACTGTTTTTGTTTATTTGGAAGGTTTTCTAAATTTATAGAATTCAATGAAATAAATTTGGGTTACTTACCCCGACTGCTGACTACAAAAAAAAAGAGAACGAAAAAGTATTACAAAACGGCTACAGCAACATTTTCTAGATTTAATTTTTGGTTTTATTAACTTCTACTTCAATTTTTATAACTATATAAAGGAATAAGAACAAAGTATAAATAAAATAAAATAAAAATTAGTTTTGCTGACTAAAATTTGAACGAAATGATTTGAGGAAAAAGACAAAATTAAGGAGAATTCGTGGAAGAGACTAACTAAATAAACTATTCAGCTAAAGGATACTCTACTCTAATTATTTCCAACTTCTACTTTTGCCAATATCAAGCTAACTAAACAAAATATAAATAAAAATAAAAATAAAATGGCGGATGAAGGAAGGAAGCTCATTACGGAAATGTCGAGCTGGTTGTTGATGTCTATCAGAACTACCCTCTGGACTACCTTGAGTAACTGGCAATGTTTAACTAGCTCTTCACTCATCTGAAAGGTTACAAAGTGTTATGTGGCTAAAAATATGACTAACACCTCACCGGAAGTAGTTAGCCTAACTTCCTTAAGAAGTTATGGCTGTCTTCAAATCTAAAGGTAGTTATAGGTATAAAAGGAGAGCTACTGTCAGCAATAGATAAAACTCAGGAAAATGACACACTCGGGAGTCGTTCGCAAGGTGTCACGCCTACATAGATCTACTCCTCGGGGAATGTGAAAACCAGCTCGAACATTTATATTCCGAGAGAAAACAAAACAAAAAAATACGACAACACGAACACCAATAAATAAATAAATAAAATAAATAAACAGCAACAGAAGCTGGAGAAGGTTGTATAATACCTCTGACGTGAACTCTCTTGGGCAACTCAGGCGGAGTGAACGTGGGAGGCGGATGATGTTCATCTGAAAAAATATCATGTCTACCTAGTTTATCCGAAGAAATTTTACCAAAAAACTCGAACACCAAATCCAATAAATCATCCCCGAAACCTTTCGTTAATTCACTTCATAGTTCCCCCTCCCAAATTCCGGTCCGGATGTTGTCATCCAGACGACAAACCAAAAATGACGAAGACATCGCCCATTCAAAACTTACAGACTTTGACTTCCTCTTTGAGCGGATATAAGATGGCGATACTTTCGTCATTTCCCCTTTTATTAATATCATATTAAATTACCGTTTCCGGTTTACTTTTTCTTTCAAATATTTAGACACCAACTAACAACGAGCTAACAACAACATCAAAAATGCAACACTAGGATACGAGACAGCTAACTACTTTACAAGACAAAACCATGCAAGATGCAAAACCAAAGAGAAAAAATAATTTGCGGGTTAGAAAGAAGGCTGAGCAAGAAATGGCGAAGATAGTCGTCAAAACACGTGACCGGAAATAGTTTCTTACTCCTAAGGTAAGTTCGTTTCCGTATTCTAAAGCAAGTTAGTAAGCTCGCGATTCCTGTATTCGTATTTGTGGGATTACCAAAGGTGTACCTTCTTCTCTGTCTGTTCTGTATGATAATAGTTACCTCCCTAGTGTCACAATTTAGTTGAAACGGTTAGTCGAATATTTGATATGAGTGTCCCTGTGAGTTTTCTTCCAAAACGCTTCATCCATTTCAAGTCAGACCTTCCACAACCAAGGGCAGCAGCTCATCAATAAGGACTTGACCGGTGAAAAACAAAACAAACCGACAAGGTCATATCCAAAAAACACACAAAAATAAAAACCCCAAAAGCTCCCATCCCACTATACGGGGTTGAATTAACTTCCGGTAAAACCGGAAACACATTAACATCAAGACGAACAGAAAAGTACGAAGAGTTTTGTGCTTTAAAAAAAAAATGGTGAACGGGAAATCCCATTACTCCCATGTGAAAGTGTGGGTGCATCACGTTCAGGTACACAATAACAATAATAATAAAAGCTCATCCAGTATACACTCCTCACTTACATGTGGGTTCGCATTCCGTACCTAAAAGACAGGTCAAAATGTAGTATGATTCTTCATCAAACAAATTTCATGGCGGGTCTGGGTGGGCTAAGGGGTGGATACGTGGCGGGGTCGGGGGGATGTGTCACCCATCAGGTAGAACCTTAATCTAAAACCTTCAACAACAGGGATATGTAACACCAAATAACCATCATCACCGTTCCCATTCCGCATTCAAATAATAAAACACAAAAATAAATAAAAACACTTAACATTCACAACAACAATAATCACGTGACAAAGACAGGTACACAAACAAGCAAGTAACAAGGTAAACCACAAGGTTTAGGATTAAGGTTCCTTTCGAGACTCTCGACTTCGAGTTACTATATGACTGACACCTATTTTGGTCGGTTCATGCATCGATCATTTTATTTCTTTCGACTTTTTTTTTGTTTACGTTTCTCTCTTTCCGTCTGAATTTCTTTTTCATTATCTAGTCTCATCAAACGAGTCCTCACTCTCCCTTGTCTCTGGAGTGGGTCAGAGGAGGACGTCTCCCTGATTCGTGCTGAGATTTGGAAGACAAAGTTTGAAAAATCGATCAGAATCGAGATAGTTCTATAGATAAACCCACACCCACTCCAATAAACCAAACTGTTTGAGATTGCGGAAACATTAAAAGTCTGAGACGGACGCAAAATCTACCAGAAACCCAAGGAAACAGAAAAATAGATAAAGTAGTAGATAAACTCGTGACGAGGATGACAACAAAAGAAAAATGAAACAAGTTATCTGGAAAATCGAAAAAAAAATGACGTCAAACGACAAACAACAAAAGAAAACTGTCATCTTATTCTCACCCCCTACCCCCAAACCACAACAGCGACAAGACGAATGATAACCGTCAAAACCGGAAATCAAAACAATATTACCTGTTCCAACAGTTTTTGTTTCCCCATTCAAACTTATTGATTTTTCGTCACTTCCGCCATTTTTTTTTCATCTCATTCTCTCACCCCCAGAGGACTTTTATACTATCTCAGTATTTTATATGGATTCCGAACGAATTTCTCAAATTTCTCCTCATCTCGCACGACTAATCTACCGATTTTTCAACCAAAATTATCTGGACTTTAATGAAAAACAAATCAAACTCGACATAGACAAAAACTCGGGTGACTTACTCTTGTCTTTCTCATTAACCAAAGCTATGATATCAAAAGAGAGAAAAAAATAAATAAAATGAAATATCTGATCTGACAAGGGTGTTTTTGAGTATTTAAAAAAAAAAACAAACAAAAGAATCTTTGCCGTAACTTTAAAAAAGATAAAAATAAAAACGTTAAATAAATTAATCCAAACGACAATAAATAAAATCGACCGAATACTTCTTCGTCCTCTGTCCATAAAGTAAAATATTAATAAAATAAAAAAATATGTTTTTAATATTCGAGAATATAAAGTAATACAATCAAATAATATAAAATTAGCGGATGTTGTCACTTCCGTTTAAAAATAATAATAAAATAAATATTAATAAATAAATAGGCCGATTAACACTTTGTTTTAATAAGGAAGAGATAAATAATATATGTTGAAGAATGTTTCCACTTCCGTTTATAAATTGAAACAATTTGAACGAATGGTTGGACTTCCGCTTTTCACAGAAGTATAAAAATATAAATAAACTGAACTGATGAGAAAAATATTCGACAGCAAACAATTCATAAAAAAGTATGTCTACACCCTTGGTACTCAAACTGTGACCCACCAAGCCCTACTGAGTGAAAATTTGTGAAAGGTCGACTGCTCGTTGTTAAGTCTGACTTCTGGAACACTGTTGCTGACCAGTACGAAAATGTTCGGACCTGTACCCCGAAACTGCTAATATTGTTTGCGGCAACATGTCTTTATAAGGCAATATACAGAAAACGCAGCAACAGACTGACTGTTAGTACTGAGAAACCGACAACAAATGAGAAGCGCAACAGCCATTGAGATTTCTCGACAGGCGCTACCTCAGCAGGAATATGCGGAATCCTCTAGAAACCTGTAGAAACTTCGAACCGTGCTTACCTTATAGCCTAACAATATTCGAGTAAATTCGCTATCTAGAGAATTCCAGCACATTCTTAGCTTATGAGAAAGCACATATTTCGATGTGCCTGCAGAGAGTCTCAAGTCAGTCTTTGTGGTGTGTGGTATAATTATCGTAAGTTATGTGCATAAACTTTATGAATAAAACTTTTGTGAATTAAACGTTGTGAATTTAAGATATATCGTTGACGACTTATTTCGCTGTGGACATGGATTTTCGTAAGTGTTTGCGCGTCGCAGACACAGAGGATGTCCTGAGGGTGGACTGTATGCGTCGAAACCCGGACTGTAAAATTTTTTATTTGGTAAGTCATGTGGCTCAGTCGCAAGGTAAATTCGGCCCGAGAAGGAAAATGCAAGTACCAAGAGTCTAAACTTTGGTTTTAAATTTTGGTCAAACAGCGAAAAGTATAAAATAAATAATATATATAATTGATTAATTGTATACTATTCTCGGGGGTAACAATAATATGCGCAAACGAATATTCGACTTACGCTTTTAACACAAAATAAATAAATAAAAAAAGAATCTAACGGCCTCCACTGTTAAAAGAATAAATAAATAAATAAATGAAGAAAAGTATTTATAGAGAAAGAAAATGACAAAAGCGATTAACGTATGTATAAAACAAAGTTTCCAAACCAAAGAAAATAAAAAAATACATAAATAAATAAATAAACAAGATAACGGATGTTCCAACTTCCGCTTTTAGGTAAAAATACAAATTTATTCTTTTGTTTGTTTTTCCTACTCCAAGGGGATGAAGAGAAGGGGGTTGATTTATATCTCTCACATAGGGGCTCTTTTATATATATTCTTTTGTTAAATTCACAAGACAGGAAAAACTCAAATCTCATCTAAAACAGACAACAACACTTAGGGCGGGTACGTACTTGCCCTTCCAACCATCTGTATAGCGCGCACTCCTTTCCTGAAGGTCGCCACTGCGCAAGACAATCAGATAACATAAAAGTTAGTCACGCCAAATATAAAGTTATAAATAACGACCAACAATAATTATTATAACGAGAAAAAAAAAAGACAAAATCGGGGTTACACAAATAAGACATAAAATTACTAGAAACCCATTTTTCGCGCCAAAACACAACAGATTCAAAACCCCAGAACGACGACATAACGACAGCAAAGCGAACCGTTAGCCAAGCGCTATTTAAACTCGCGTTAAAAAAACAAGCGTTAATTTATTAAATAAAAGCTTTCTGTCGCAACGCAGCGAATAAATTTCCTCGGAAAAGCTTTTTTTCCGTACCAGAACAAACCGGAAATAAATTTTTAAATTGTTTTTCAAAATTTATTTTCCAACCAATCAATGCAGTTAAGTGCCATTCGTAACAAAATCAAAACAACAACCAAAAGATGCTCTCTAAATTCCCTCCAAAAATATCTACTTTCGAGCTGCAGAGCTTATTTAAAAAATCGGTAGCGTACGTAAGCTCATGAGCTTTCGTTATTAATTAATAAATAAATAAATCAAATCCAAAAAAATTAAGATTTTCCGGGAGTTTTCTTTTTCATCGGTCTAATTATCCATCCCTTTCAATTTGAACCTGAGGAATATGGCTCCAACAAACCGGAAATGGTTAAAACCCATATTCGGTCGTCTCCGTCGATTTTCGATTTCTTTCGGAACCTTTCGTTTGTTTCCGGGAGTTGTTGTCTTACTTTCCCGCCTTTTTGACTTATGGGTTTTCGGGCTAGGTGTCTCCACATGCACGAGGAAAAGTTTTTTTAATTATTTTCCATGTGACTCGATGAATTTCCACCTTTTGAAGGAATTGGAATGTTGGGTTCGGGGGTAGAGGGTGGGTTAGAGAGGGATGAAAGAAAAATTAGAAAAGTTTTTCATTTAAAAACTTTCTTCGGGAAAGTCTCCAAAAAGTTACGAATTGAAAGCTTACTTCGAGCTTTTCCAACGAATTTTTCATCCTAATCATGGAGCGTGTGTGTCCCTTTGTCTTTCATGTTGGAAAATAGTTTGGCTCGATGGGAGAGGAAAAGCTTTTTGAATTTTCCCAATTAACAATAAATTTTATTTTGATGTGAGCTTTTCACACTTCCGTTCTTTGGAATGTTCCATCTCTTTCTATCTTTTCTGTCTCTCTGTGTTTTATTTTCTCCTCCTCCTCCTTCCTTTGTCTTGCTTCTTCTTTATGGTTCCGGTTTAATTAAAAAATATTTTTGTTCTACTTAATCTTCTGTCTCCATCTTTTATCATTTCGGTTTTTCTTTTTCCCTTTTCCTAATCTTCTTCCAGTACTGTCTTCGGGCTGTTTGCTCAACAGTATCGACTCCCACTTTTGCTGTTTAGTGTATATGAATGTATTCCGTCTTCTTTTGTACTTTCTCTAGTTTTTCGTATGGCTTGTCTTTGCTCAAGACATCCATTTCTGGTAAAAACTACCCTCATGTCTACTTTTTCTTTGTTTCTTCTTCTTTTTATTACCTTTCAGGACTTCTTGAACTACCATACTTCTGAACTTGGTGCATGACTCCCAAATTTTTCAGCTGTCCTGACTTCGGTGGAATATTCTTCTTTGTCCTACTGACAATCACTTTGTCACTAACCACCTAATTACAGATAAACTTAATTGACCGTCACAGACTTTCCGCTTCTTTCATAAATAATGCACACGATTTGAGAAGTAATGAAATTCAAAACTAAAACACTGAGAAAAAATTCATTTCAAAAGTAATGCACACTTGGGTGGGTCATTCCCAATTCTTCAAAATTTTTACTTCCGTGAAACGATTTGTCACTACAAATGTGCATTACTTATGAAACGAGTAGATAATTTCGGTTCTCTAAAAGAGTGTGCAATATTTATGAATGGTTTTCAATGCCTGCCTGCCTCTTCCGATCTTCTTGAATCCAGCCTCCTGGAGTTATCTTATAGGAGTACTTCAGTATCCGATTCAGCTCGCTACTGGTGGCTAACTGTGTTACTCAGACTTAGTTAGAACTAGAATCTTAGTATAATTTGATTCCTTAATTCTAATTCTCCTTCAGATTTCTGAGTACTTAGGTAGATTTGAAGCCATGACGACTGTCCTGTAGGATGTTAGTTTAGGTTTTCACAACAGTGTGTTTCGTTTTGTGCAGCAAACTATACTCAAACATCGTCCGTTCCTCCACTCAAATATTGTCTATTCTCATCTAACCGGAAGTTAAGTCTCATCCAATAGCCAATTAAACGACACTTCCCAGTCTAATTCAACCTAACGCCTGCCGATTGCAATTAAATTCATCCGCGCCAATTCCCTTTCAAATCAATCCCAATTAATCAGATCAATTTTAACATATTCGAGTTCGTAATCCGATCACGGACATCCTAATCCGATACTCAATTAACTACAAACAAAAAGTTAGACCAATTAGACCGACAAAAAAGAAAATCCAATTACTCTCATCAAAGTGACTGTTAGCCAAAAATCCAAAAACTCGAGTTTAGAGTCTTCGTGATCATGACTGACCACGAAAACTCCCAAAATGTTAACAAAAACAAAAACCAAAATAAAAACCAAAAAGCGACTAGAAGAGCATCAAATGGGCGGCTAAATAAGAGAGGGCTGTCGGAGGGGATGGCGGCAAATCGATGGAAGGGCCTACCCTCAAACGAAGATTCTTTTGGCACCATTCCAGACTGCATGATCATCATTCCGACATCTGTAAACAATTTAAATATTCCGCCGAATCATAAATAAAAATTCAAAAAACAAAATGGCTTCCACGAGAGCCTTCGATAATGTCATCCGGAACAAATGATCCCAACGGGGGGTGTTGGTGGGAATGGATCAGGGCGGGTGTTGGGTTTATACCGATTCGAACGGGACATGTAATTTCAAACTTCCGGAAAACCCCCCCAAAAAACTCAAAAAAATGAAAACGCTGCTACAGTACTTCAACGCTACATAATCTAGATCTCCAAAGATAAAAAAATTTTTTTGATTTTAGTACCCAAATACACTAAAGAGATAAAAAAGATAATTTTTTATGGTTTTATCTAACGCTTGGATGAAGAGGATAAATGGGTGCTGGGAAATTTTTTTTTTATCTGCTCTTTACCGCTGGGTAGGGAAAGCCTCAAAGAAAGATTTCTAAAAAAAAAGTTTGTGTATAAGTAAATAAACAAATCAAAAATTTGTTGTATAAAAAAAAAGTATAACTCAAGAAGGAACCAACCAAAAAGACATTCCAAACCAAATAGATAAATTAATAGTTTAAAATTTGTATAAACTAAAGCCAAATTTTTTATATTAAATATAAAGAAGCCACTGCTCAAATTAATATTTATCATTATTCGTATATAAATTATATAAATTTATATTGTACAGTGTATTGTAAAGCTTGTAGTGAATGACGAAATATATAAATAAGAACAAAGCGAAAGATTTTTGGTTTGTTAGGACCGGGAAATGGAGGAACAGGGTGCGGGGAGAGAGGAAGAGATCGGAGTCAAAGATCACACGACTATAAACAGTTTAACCTGTTGTGTAATCTTGCTCTCGAAGGTTTAGAAAACGGGACTGTTACATAATAATATAAATAAATAATTTAAAACAAAACAAAATAAATAAATAAACAAATTGCTAATCAATAAGTTATCGACCGGGATTTTAGTCACTACTGTGTCGTATTTGTCTGTGAACTTAGAACAGCCTAAACCAGTGTTGGGCAAAGTCGTCATATAAAATTGAAATTTGTTCAAAGAGCTATTTTATATTCATTTATACTTTCATAACTTATACACAAAGCTCTGTTTTAGTGACAAGCTTTGCTGAGACATTTTCAAACAAAATAATTAGTACTAAAAGTATACTCTCTAGCTTGTCTTTGTCAAAATACTGTATATCTTGGCGTAGAGTATTTATGAAATGAATTCTATACTAAAATATTTATGGTTTTTAAAAATATAATTTAGTCTATATCAAAGTGTGCATTATTTTTGAAATGAATGACATCCTGGTAAGCATCACACTTACACTTCCTGACGAAATGAAAATTTTTCAAAAATAATATACATAATTATACAAATATTCATGACAATCTAATGGTTATACAGATAACAATATACATAATTAACGAATAATTATATGACCATATACTGAGTATGTACTATAATAAGTTTATGACATATAAGTAGAAATAATTTCATCTATAGTACATACTTTTCTAAACGATTATATTTCGTAAATGTTGGTAAGCTTTGCATAACATTGTCTACAGTCGTCTTATATTTTATATTAATATGGCGCTGTACACTTGTGGAGAGTCATAATTTCAAAAATATTGCACACTTGTAGGGCAACCTCATTTCAAAAGTACTGCACACTAGTAGAGGAGATTCATTTCAAAAATATTGCACACTAGTAGGGCAACCTCATTTCAAAAGTACTGCACACTAGTAGGGCAACCTCATTTCAAAAGTACTGCACACGGGTAGGGCATATTCATTTCAAAAGTACAGCACACTAGTAGGACCACCTCGTTTCAAAATACTGCACACTTGTGGGTAGACCTAATTTCAAAAATATTGCACACTTTACTATGTGTCCTTAAATTTCGTAGAAACACATTAAATAAAATTTTGTATCATACCTATATAAAAAGAATATATTTAGTTAATATATAATAATGGTCTGTACTAAACACTCAGTGGAAGAGCCACAGCCAAAGAGTAAAAGAGATGCATGAGGCTGCGGAACCATCCTTTACCGACCTCTGGGAAACAAATGGGCCTCAAATTTTTGCTCTCAGGATATACAGTATATCTTTAATACCAGCTTGATAGCGGGTGTTCAAAAAGATTTATTTCGAGGAATAAATACCGGCAGACTGTATATATCACAATAATAATTTATATGATATTTTTACTACAAATAATTTTGAAAAACTTCAGCTAATAACTCAAAACCCTAACACTTTGAAAAGTTCCAATTCACGTTCCTAATTTTAAAATATTTAATATACGATTAAACTCTCTTCTCATTTTTATCTGTTTTATATTTTTACGTAATTATCTTTTTATTTAGAAAGTTTTTATTGGTCCGTTTATATACTAAAAACACTTTTTTTATTAAATTTAATGTGGAACATTTTATTTGTTAATCCTCGCGCCGTTTTCTTTATTTATGATCTTTTACTCGTTTTAAATTCAGTTGTTTATTTATGTATTTATTTAAATCCTTTCCGGTTATCTTTTTTATTAAACTTTTGTTAAATCTTTTTTAATTATTCACTTAAGTGGTTTTTTATCTATCTACTTAAGCCCTCCTTTTTATTCAGTTGTTATCTTGAAATATTGGGTTCCATAATTTAAGTTTTTGCACCAACTGTCCCCATTTCATTTGTTTATATTTTTAACTACTTTTCAACTTATTTATTTATTTATTTATACCGTATGCGTTGGCGCTTTCGTTATCTTATTTTGCGGTTTGATTGCCTGTAATTATTTATCTTCTGTATTTATCTACTTTGGTTCGTTATTTTTCGGTTATTTTAAGTAGTAACTTCTATTCCTATCGTCGTCGTTTATTTATGTATTTATTTATTTATATTTTAAGTGTTTTTGAACTGAATTGTATATTTATCTATACCAGTAGTCAGCAAATTTGTTCTCCGAAATAGCCAAAGATAAATTATAGAAAAATTTAAATTTATTCAAAGAGGCGTTAAGCCTATTTTAGACCCATTTCTGGGACTTGAGGTTTGCTGTAGTACAGGAGTGTCTATATCAAAAGCTAACATGGGCGAAGTAAACAATGTTTATGTTTAAGTTCGCCAGATTCTCCCAAAAATAAGACTGGCGAACCACCCTAATCCTTCAGCCTCATCTCTCTTGGATGAACCCTACGACCAAAGACGACTTGAACGTCACAAACCGCTAGACTTACTTACAAGTTTCTACCTCTTTCCTAATTCCTCTCATCTTCTTCATCTTATTTCTTTATTTCCTACTACCCCGACCTTTATACCACACCTCAGTCCTCCCCACTTTTCTACCTCTCCCACTAATGATCAAACTCAACATCACTTCTACCTTCTGTATCTCCTCCTGGAACTAAGACGGTGGTCTGTTCGCCAGTCAAAATCCCCTCCTCACAACTTCACTAAATACAACTACTTATACAGGTGTCTCGTACTTGGAAACAGGTGGTAGTATATTGAAATGATATATTGACTGAGCTGCAAAAATGTTGCTCAGCCCTGACAGCACCCCTGCTGTAGTAGACGCATTTTTAATAAAAATATTCTCGAGATAGCCTTTGCTAAAAACTGTATGTCTCACTTTAAGTATTATTATTATTAAAAAGTTATACTGAATAGGAGATATAGGGTGTCCCAAAATTTATGAAATATTTGCATTTCAGCAGTAAATTATTTGAAAAAACACTTTGACACCTGAGAGTGTAGGGTTCATGTGTGCAATACTTATGAAACGATCAGATAGCCTTGTAAAAATCGACGCAAGATTTTTAGTACAGAAGATAAACAATTGTCGTCAATGACCCTTGGTCAGTTATTATATGTTCCTACTAATATTATTTATCTATTAATTTAAATCTCTTGTATATCATAACTTCTTTCCCTTATTTGACTATTTACTTTATACTTTTGGTTATAAACACTTTGTTGCGAGGTTACAACTTACTTTCGGTTTGCACTTGCATCACCCAGATAAATTTGAGAGTCAGCGCAATACGCTATCTATACCCACGAATCGTTCTATTATATTATCTATATCTCCCCTAAATTTTATTTACCTACATAATCTTTTGTATATAATTCCTTTTATTTATTTATATGTAGATAATTTTTTTTCTTAATTTGAGCCGTTTATTTTGAAAGTGGCCTAAGTCTATATATATTCAAATCGAGATACTAACAAGTCGGTAACATATGACACAGCTTCCCGGTCGATGTATTAAATACGTTTGTATGAGTGACTAAATAAATAGGTAACCTTTAGATAAAACATAAAACAAATATAGAAAAAAATAAATAAATAACACAAAATAGAGAAAAACGAAACGGTTACAGGGAAACGGTTTTTCATCGGACGGAAATTGAAACTATTTCCGGTTAAAATGTAATTTTTTACCCAAATTCCTCCGGGGGTTGGAAACCATTAACGGGAATACTGTCTATGAACCGGAAATTAACGAGCCAAGTAGGTAGTTCTGTAAAGTGAAAGACTTTCCTCCGCCATATGTATTACCAAAAAGAAATGAAAAACTTTTCCCTTGGGAGAGGGGGTGATCTTCGGAGGAGCTTTTTTCGAAATTAAAACTTTTAATTCCCTAAAACAGAGCCGATCTATAGCTTTGTTAGATAAATCGAACGCCATTTTGTTTTTATCTCCCTTCCTCTCACGGGAAAAGGTTGCTTTCGGGGGCAACGGGTCTAAAAGCCCGATCAAGAAGATAAGGTCAATATAAAGCTTTCCCTTGTTAAAAAAGGATCAACGCTGCAGTTGAGTGAGCTTTAATCTCACTTGCATTACCTTAACACTATCTAAAAGCTACCCCATCCCCCATCACTGTCATAGTTCTGCCGAAAGCTCGGATTAATGTACTCCGTTCTCCGAGTCCGAAAATGGGCCTTCAACATGAAAGTTGTAATTATCTCAGACAAATGAACGGCTCGGAGATAGGCGAATATCTCAACACCCAAGGGTCCATTCACGGTCCTGATTCGGGGAACAACAGCGACAAACTCAGTCATAGCTCGAGGGCGAGAATGCTGACATACAACTCCCAGGTGGGAAGCAAACCCAATTTCTCCCGGTTTCTCCCGAGAGAATGTAAACATTCATTCAAAACCGTTCATAGACACGTCATCACGAAATCAGGGCCGATGTCAACCGTTTCCGTTTTGACTAAATAAAATAAAAATAATCAGGAAGGCGGTGGAGAGGAGAGATGGGAGGGAAACGTTTTTGGGAAAAACGAGGAAAACTCTTTCAACGAATCCAAAACAAGAGTGAGTCTGTTACTTAAGTACTGTACAACATTCCTTAGAAATCGCATTGAAAACTCAAACAATAAAAAAACGACGTGTTCTTCCAAAAATTAATAAATAAATAAAGTAAATAAATAATTAATTAATTAATTAAACAAAAGGAAATAAAAGCGGATAGAGAGATAATAAAAGAACCAATTTGGAAAACAAACCGGAAGGGGTCCATCCTGGCTGTGACACCTGACAGACTGCGGACACAACAACAAGGAACAGAATTGAGCGTTACCACGACAGCAATTATAATCCCCGACAAACGATCGATTCGATGAGTCGGTCAAACACGACTTTTACCTTCAAACCGATTTTTTTCTTTCCCGCCCACACATTTTCAAAATTTTTTCCTCATTTTCCTGCCCCTTCTGTATTTCCGGTTGATAATTGTTGACCGACTCGTCGTTTTACGATTAAAAAAATTTTTTCAAAAAGTCAGAAGTGTCGCCGAATTTATTTTCATTTTGGAAGTTTTTTTCTGGGTTTGCTTTTCCTGTTGGGGGGTGGAGAATGGAGGAGGAATAGACTTGTGAGGGGGTAGAAAAGCTCAAATCGTGACACAGAAATCGGGTTTAAGGTTGTAAAACATATTTTTTAACGAACGTTTCCCCTGATCTAAGCAAAAGATTAAAGATTCTGTTCCTGTAGAACCTACTCCCAAACCCATAATAAATACTCCGACAGGCTGTAGGTAACCCAACTCATCACCCCTCACCCCACAACAGCGAATCGCTTCTGTATACCACACAGCGACCATCTGGAAATATACCCCCTTTTCGAAATCAGAACACCCCTCCCCCAAAAACTCCAACAGGAAGTTCCCCAACGAACTACAGCATAACGAAGCTTTTAACCTTCGAACCAAACTTTTGGCCTCATGAATTTTTTATTTTTAGGCTGAACCCCCGAAAACTTGAAACTCACAAACCTCCCACAACTCCTAAAACAGCCAACTCCCGAATAAACTATTAATGAGATCCCCAGACTCCAGTTTTGAAATTCACAACAGCAAAAAAACTTCCAAAATGATTAACGCGCCTAAAAAATTAGTACCAATACAATACTCCTTCTCCTCACTCTCTGGTTGAGTTGATCTCCCCGTCGAAACAATCTCCAACTTTAAAATTTAATTAATTTCAAAACACAAGTATAGTATAAGTACATAACTTTATATAAGTATAAATAAAATTAAACGAAACAAGTTAATGAAATCCATTAAAACTAAAAATTAATTATGTTAATGAATTCAAGAGAGGAAAACAATCTCAAGCAGAGAGCAGAGAGAAGTTTTTAAAACCCCCAACTCGAGGGTTTATACGTTTATAATATACATTATAATATATAATGAGCTAAAAGGAAGGGTACTCACAGTTTTTGCATTTGCATTTTTTGATGAGAGTTTCATCTTTAATGTCCTCGTGGCAAGCTTTGCAGTAGAACCAAGCCCTGGAACGAGTTCCAACATTTGTGTTAGTCGGGTTTTGAGGGAGTAGAGGAGGGTTATGACTAAGGTTTGAGCTTACCTTTTGACTTCGTCAGCAGATTGGGCAATGAAAAATCCTTGAGTACTCGCGCTGATTTTAGCGCCGCGAGGATTGATCGAAATCTTGCTGTCGGTTCCATCTTCTCCTTTGATCTCAATCGCAAGTAACAACAGTTTCAGTTTCGTGAAGCAAAGCCTTTAAAAACGACAGTTGTGTATTAGGTTGTGATCAATGACAACACCCCCAACCCCTAACTATACTTATCTTCTAATCTGTCTTTCGAAGGTGTTTCAGTCTGGTTTGCTGTCTTCTTACCTGTGTCTAGAATTGTTTACAACATTTTAACCTCCTGTCGGGTAGTTTTAGACTTTCCTGTCATCATCCTGTAGTCTCTTCAAACCCTAGGTCACATTCAAATTGCTCTGAACCTCCCAATACTTTACTATCCAGACATGGCAACCCTAATCTGTGGCTCAATTCTGTTTATTTAGTCCAAACATATGGAAACCTATTTCCAACTAGAAGAAGCTTTGTAACCCAATTTCCCAGCACTTCCTAGACTCTTCATCTCCTTTACCGTATGAAAGCTCGAGAAACTACTGACTACAGTAACAAAAGACGAGAACAAAGGAGAAACAAATACCTTCGAAAGACAGAATTTAAAAAATCTATTTCTAAGACTACCTACGACTATGTGAACCAAAAAAATGTTGAAACTTGTTAGTGATTCACGGCTAAAGACAAAAGAAAGCAACACACGTGCAAGTACAGCAAACACATACACACAAACACGCCAAAGCACTTGCAGCTCGTTCGTATAAAAAAAATTTTTTTCATACCAAACACAAAAACGTCTTCCAAAGGTCCGCAAAAGAAAACTTTCTTGTAAATTAACACACAAATCGCCAATCAATCAATCACTTCCGGTTTAAAACTAAATAGTACGTAAGGATTCATTTTGTGCTGACACTAGAGGGATCATTACTAGCCACCACACTGCAGCTTTTCTTTGAATAATAAAACCTCACGGAATCAAAAACACTAGTTTGATTCCAAACTCATTCCTCCTCGTCCTCCTCCCAGATTAAAAGGAGGCAAAGAGGAGGAAGAGATGGAGGAATATGCGAATGATCCTCATCAAATCATCTTCTCATCGGGAAGAGAGAGAGAAGGAACCAAAGAGATGAGATCTAATTTAAATTTCAAAAAAAAACTTAAACTCATAAGATGATGTATAATTCAATACTATTCCTACGACTTAACAATGTCTTTTTACATTTACTCTGTAAATATTTGAATTCTCTAACCGAGTGTTACATAAGACAAATCCAATCTTCGAATTTTTTTTTACGAACGTGTATTGCTCGCACATACAGGAAAGAATCGTACACGTGCACAGCATTGACACAAAACCCGCAAAACAAAGCTTCATGACACAACACATTCGTGCTTTCATAATCCTTCCTCCCATGCGACAGGAATTGAATCTTGTTCGTTATTGACAAAAGCAAAAGGTTTTTTGAAAGAGGAAGAAGAATTCGGGTACCAGAACCTCCTACCTGAAAATACATTAGGCATACAAAAACCTGAATCCGGTGCTGAGTAATTAAAAACAAAATTGTAAACAGAAACCAAGGCAACCCAAGTCCTGGTGACAGGGGTGGGAACGGAAGTGTATATATCTACGACAGGTATAATAAGAGAAACCTGACCTAAGACTTCAACCTTAAAAATTTTTTTTACCCTTTCCTACCCCTAAAATTTGACCTCGTTCTTTCCTTCCTTCTCCTGACTCTTGCGCCCAAATTTTCGAATTTAACAAATCAATATCGGATTTCCTTTGCCCTTTAAAATTCCAAAACTGACTCTCCGTCTCCAACAGCGCGTGAGTGAACACAGAACTGACACACGTTCAGACATTTTAGAAAATCTCTAAATCCCGTGAGCAGGTTTCTCAACCCTAAATACACCCTCTCAAAAATTTGAATCAAAGATTATTTAAATTTATCTATAGCTAAAAATGTCTATCGTCCATCAATTTCCCGTTAAACATCACCTGGACCTGAAACCACAATTTTTAGGATGAAAAGGCCAATATCTCAGTGTCAGAAAGTGACAGCAGGGGTGTAGTCACAACCCCCAATATGGATATTGCTCTCGTCACTGTTGAATGAAGAAGGACAACCCACACTCAAACCCAACTGTCACACCTCTTGTGCTCACTATTTATTTCAAAAGTAATGCACACTTTTATGAAGAATTCATTTCATAATTAATGCACACTTCACCGGTTACGAATCTAGAGTTTTTGGCTCGTGAGAAAATATATTCGAAGCCCTTTTTTTTACTATTTATAATATATATTATACGTACTACCTATGTAGTAATAGTGTACATAATACAAATGCTGTATTTTCTCTAGTATATAGCTTTCTATCAGGATATATAGCGAGGACCCGAGGCCAATAATAATGTGAGCCCTTGCGCATTGCTTGCACGTTTCGGTACAAAACCAATACATATTATCGACTCAGTTTATTGGCTTTCATCTTTCGCTTATTTAATGTATTTAACAACAGAAATCACATAATGTGTCATTTCAAAAGTAATGCACACTGTCATGGTGTATAGGTTCATTATATCGATTTCTATTTTCATGTTGTTTTGAACTTTTAACGTCAAAAGAGGCTGTGCAGTATTTATGTGGTTTTACCATCCGAATAACCGTCACTTCATTAATAATATTCAATTAGCAGTTAATTATAAGTTTTCAGTAATGAAACAAACCCAAACTTTAACCCCAGAAGCTGTTTCGAATTCGAAAATTTGGTTCATTAATTTTGAACTTCTAGGAGGTCTGCGGTTTAGTGGTTAAATGCCAGACTAGAAGTTATACTCGCAAGTTCAAATCCTCCTCCGTATTCTGTTATACTCAAAAAAGGATGAAAAACGAGAAACTCAACCTAACTATCATATTTATATAATTTCAATTAATAGCCTAATATCTTCGGTTTCCCGATTTGTAATATAACTAATAGATGATAACTTGATAACAGAATGAAAGATACAACAGATGAGCAATTAAATAACGTTCGGTGGACAGATAAAACTGAAGATGATTCTAACTTTTTGGTTGAAGATGACTTTGATTTGTAATACTCATGTAATTGACGTCGATCAGGTACTTGATTGACGTCAGGGTCGATCTAAAGCAGAGGTTCCCAAGCTTTTGTGTCATAGACCCCATGTTTTTCGGTTTTGGTAGACCTACTAACTGATTTTTGTACATTTCATAGTGAAGTAAAATTTGCTTCATAGGTACTTTATAAATAATGGTCCAAATATTATAAGATAGTATAATGTAAGTAAATAAGTACTATCAGAAGTCCACTATCGTCAACTCTGATATTCAATTCTTGGACCCCTAAATTTTTTTCCGCTTATTATTTTTTGTCATAGATCCTGGGGGTCGATATAGATCACATTGGGAATTACTGATCTAAAACCTATATCATTCTTACATAGAAGCTAATGAATCTTGGAAGTACCTTAATCAAGTACCGCTAAATCGGTAGTTACCTCTGAAGTTCCTCAACATAAGGCAACATTTCCAGGCCTTGGGTACCAATAGAAAATTTTTGAACTCAGGGTAATCTAACCCACTGAGAGACAGTAGTTTCATAATCTAAGCTGTAATTACGTAAAAGGCAACAACCACTAAACCGGAAACAGGAAATTATTTAATCACAAATAACGCGAGAGGTCTGTGGTGTAGTGGTTTAAGTGTCAAACTAAGAAGTTATAGTCGGTCAACGGGTCAACTATAACTATAAAAAAATTTTAAACTATATGGAAGAGAGTATCTTTGAGTTGAGAAACCTGAATTTCGTTTTCCATTCCCTCTCCGAAACAACAACCTACCAAAAAATCCTTCCCACACCCCCGAAGAAAATGGTGTTAAGCTAAAGGACACCCTATACAGAATCTCAAACCTCACACTCATACAATGAACCAATTTAAGTGATAAATGGAGGTACAACCGCGTTTATCAATCAATTAATAATTAATTTTTCAATTTTTTAAAGTGAAGTTCGCTGCTGCGACTAATGTCACCCATAAAATAAATTTTATGACCAAAAAAAAAAATTCAAATTTGAAAATTTCATTTTATAAATGGGAAATCATGACGCATGCGTAACACAACCATCGACTTGAATACATCAAAACACATTTTTCGGTCACACCTAAGACATCAAAAACAACAACGACAACATCTAACATTTTCGTATAATACACCAACGCATTCAATAAAATATAAAAACAAAAAAAAACGGGAGATACAGACAGACAGACAGACGAACAACTTTAAAAAAAACTGAAAAAAACAAAATCTAAATAAAAAAAGGGAACCAAAACCAAAAGGGTAATCAAAAATCAAATCCTAAGGGCATTCCGGAACGGGGGTTACAAAGGTTTCCGACTTACTCGCTCGCCTGAGGAAAAGACATTCCCGTGAAAGACGGAGACAAGGTCTCAGTGTACATTTCGCACCCTGTGCCTTGCAGGTAATCATTCTGCCATGCCTGGGTGTCCGGCGACTGAAATCAGGTCCAAACAACCCACCGTTTACATTCAACTCTTAACCTTTTCATACCCCCAAAACCCACCCGCCCACCTCTCCATCAAACAATTATTCTTTAGGTTTCCTTAATTCCCAGAATTTCTCTTCATCTTCTCTCTCGGAGGAGGATTTCTTTGGCCTGTCGTATTAGAAATTCTCGGAATTAAGAACAATTAAAAGCCCTCCAATCCCAGAGTTTCAGCGTTGAGTTTATTTTCTCTGCTTACTTCCCACTACCCACACCCATCCCCAACGCCTCCTCACGCTTTTCTCTTTCTTATATTTCTTCGCAGGAATTCCTTTTGTTCCGGAAATTTTAAGCCGGATTGTAATTTTCAACCTAAAACGTTACTTAAGAGCTTTACTCAGATTTAAACACTTCCATGAAAAACCCCAAACGACTTAGATATAAAAGGAAATAAAATAAACAGAGAGCAAGGTCAAAGAAACCAAAATTAAAGAGAAACTCAAATAAAAGACTAAATAGGAGGAAGAAAGAACTAAGAACCACTTACAAAAAGGAAGTCAATTAAGGAAATAAAAGACAAATAAAGATAACAGGATCCATGAATAAAAATGGCGTCAAAAGAACTGGAAACTTATAAAACCAAAGAGAGAACAAATATTTAAAAAAAGGTTCAAAAGAAAGAAAGAAACCAAAAGAAAACTCTTAACAGCTATGAAAAGAAGGAAGTTAAACAAAGACGGACTTAGTTGAAAACCAATAAGAAGTTAGGAGGCGAGTCCATCCAAAAAGAACCAAACGTCAAGGAGCAACAGGAATATAATTCTACACAAAAATATTGAATACAGGACAAAGAAGACAAAAGACGAAAAAGTAAAAAACCTTTTAAAAAAAGAAAAAGGACTAATTAGTAAATTTGAATAAATAATTCCAAGAAAGAAGACAAATAAATAAAATTTCCAAAAAAAGGAATAAATAAATAAAGAAAGGAAAAATAAAAGCAGGAAGCAAACAAATCGGCAGAAAAATAATTAAATAAAACAAGGTTTTAAAAGGAAAGAAAATGACTACAGCAGTTGAAAAGGAAAAAGTGAAAAATGAAAAGGCACGGGGTCATAAATATAGAAAAGTATACTCAAAACAGGAGAAAACAAAAACTAAGTAGACATTTAAAAACAGAAAATAAAAGAGTCACAAGAAAGCCAACAGAAAATAAAGGAAAATTTGAATGAATCGTAAGCAGAAAGGAAAAAGAATAAAAGGAGAAGAGAGAAATACTACAGGAAAAAAGGAGTCAGGCCAATTAAAATAAAAATAAAAAAGACTCTCAATGACAGAAGATAAACAAAAACCAAAACAAAATGAAGCGCAATAGACATGATAAAAAATAAACCAAACAAAAACCGAGAGAAATAAAGAAAGAAAACCTAAGAAAGTAAAAAAGAAAGGAACAGATAAAAGCCAATAAAATCAAAAGTGTTCCACGAAGGTGAAACAAGTCAGACCGGAAATCAAAATAAGGAAAACAAAAGAATAAGAAAGAAAATAAACCAGAATAGAACAGAAAAAGGAGGAAAAAGCTCTCAGAAAACAGAAAACAAATCAAAACCAAAAAAATTAAGAACAAAAGACTTGTTCCAAAATAAAACAAAACCAACAGCAACGTAACATAAAGGAAGGAAAGCTAAGAAATCGAAAAAGGAAGGAATAATTACAAAAAGAGCTTCAGGAGGTGGAATAAGTCAAGAAGATTAAAAGCAGGAAGCAAACTCAAAAAGGAATACAAAAGAAATCAAAAGGAAAATGAACTAGAATAGAGCAGAAAACAAAAGAATAAAACCCACCAAACAAAAAGACAAAAGTACAGAAAAGGCTTTCAGAGCACAAAAAAGACAAACCAGAACCAAATGGAGGATAAAAGAAAAACCAAACAAAAAACCAAGGAAACAAAAAAGAAAACCTAAGAAATCGAAAAAGGCTACAGAAAGGTAGAATAGGTGGAGGATTATCAGCAGGAAGCAAATCAACACGCTACGGGAAAAAAACCGAAATACAAAGGAAGCAAAAGGAAAACTAGAATAAAACCCAACAAAAACCAGAACAAAACAACCAAAAGAAATCAATAAACCTTCTAAAAGGGCAAGGACAGAGGAAAAACAAAACGAAGTAAGAAGAGGAAAATTGTAAGAAAGAAGCAAACAAAGGAAAATGAACCAAACCAAGTAAAAGAAAATAAGAACCGGAAACGGAAACAATCAACCGACTACTACAGCCAATTTACCAACCCCCCAAGTATTCATTCCCAATTTTTTAAACTCAACACTGAAACTCCTTACCCCAAAACCAAGTGCAACAGCAATAACAATCATCATAAAACAAAAACAACAAAAAATAATTTTCGGGTGCGAGTCAACCAATCATAAATCGTGGTAACCGGAAGACATGAGGAAAAACTCTGAAACAAAAAGCCATCTTGCAAAAAACACGGATCGTCTCTACGACAAGAAACACAGAAATATAAAGAAGGCGGTACCCTGTAATACAGGAAACAAATAAGCGATTCTGCTGGCTGATTCGCATGATTAGGACTCATCGGAGTCGACAGAAACGAGTGAATAACAAAAAATTCCTGTATCCCTCCCGTCCTCCTCTCCTCCCCCGTACACCCTTCCACCACCATCTTCCGAGTCTCAAGAACGTCACTCACAACCATAACTCTCCGAAGACGGGATGAGAAAGATGGTAGAGAAGGAGGGCGGGGAGAAAAGAGAGAGAGAGAGAGACGACAAACATAAAGATAACGAATAAAAACAACAGCAACAGCGAGGAAAAGACCCATTTCAGTGAAGGAGAATAAGTTTTGGTGCAGCACGTCACTGAACCGCACTCTTGAAAGAAATGCGACGAAAACATAAAAGCGATGCCATTTTGTTTTTCTTTTCTTTCTTTTGTTTCTTTTTTTATTTCTTTTTAACTTTCTTTCTTTCTGTTTTTTTAATTTTGCATCGACTTACTCCGTCGCCAGGGCGAACGGCATCCCACAAAATGTAGGACTAAGTGTTTCAGTGTACATTTCCATACCGGTTCCACGCAGGTAATCGTTTTGCCAGGCCATCATAGCGCAGACCTGCGTTGGTACGTGCTGCAAAATATATTTCATTAACTTTCCATTCTTTTGAGGGAAACCCGCCGCCAAACACCAACTCTCCTCCCAATCCCCCCTCTGGACCACTTATACTATGACTCTCCAAATACAATTTGTGTCTCTCTCATTCCTAAATCACGGGTTTAATGTTGAAACCTATTTAGAGAAGACCTGAAAACTTTTTAAAAAATCCAACAGCTTACAGAAGAGGTTTCCAACCTTTTAGGCACTTTTTATAAATGTATACATTAAATGGATCAGAAATAAATTTCGGTTCTGAGCGTTCGACCTTACGGTAAAAGTGATAAATCAAGAAAATATATTCATAATCCCCGGCGATTAATCATAACCACCAATTAAGCGCTATAAATGTCACAAAATAATGAGTATTTATCATTTTTACCGGTTAGTTTATAAAATCTTTAACTCGTAATGGGGAATTTGAAAAAACTTTGCTCATCCACTTGGCTTCTGCCACTTCTCATACATCCGCCACTTCTTTTTGAGAGATTCCTTTACTGAGCGACAGCTTGCCCTTGTGAGATTCCTTTACAGCTAGTCAGATTGCTTGCTTTTTGTCAGAAAAGTCACAGCTTGTGAGCAAACGTGCATTAAATTCCCTATTTCAAGTTGAAAGTTTTTTAAAATATCCGGTAAATGTGATAAATAGTCATTAATTTGTCCCAGTAACTAAGGATCATTGCAGTTGGGAAAGGTTTGAGCACCACTGCTCTATTACAAGGGTCGGCAAGATTTTTTGGTTCAATCAAAATGTGAGTACTAAAGAAACGTTTGAACGAAAGACCTTTCATTGCAATTTTTTTCATAAATTTTGCACACTATTATCAAGATACCTTTCATAAATACTGCACACGTGCTACTCTTTTTCCCAATACAAGGTACCAAGCATAAGAGCATAAAATCAAAATGAATGTTTCTCAGTATCAACTTTCAAATTTTTCTACAACAAAAATATTTGTATCATATTTGTTTAATCTTTATACTTTATTCTCAAATTGGGCCACATCATGTTATCAAAAAGATGAACCACGTGCCGACCCACGCTATATGCCCAACAAGAATTGATTACAATACCATTCAATACAAATTTTTAAAATTAAATTTATTTGTGGGAGATATATAACTTTCTAAAATGTTAAAATAAGGGCGGATAGACATACTACACACGATCTGTAGGAGTTTTACTGTTGGAAACCTCTGTCATAAAAACATCAAAAACCGGTTTGCTTGCACTCGGAAGCTGACTGACACTTCTAAACAACAACCGTTTAACAAAAAATGAGGAACATCATAATAAATTCTTAAACAGACAAGAGAACCCAAAATTTAAATAACAAAAAAGGTTGCGGGAAGACAGCAAAAAAAAAATTCAAAGCACGAACTCAACGTCAGAAAAGTGAAAACGAAAAGAAAACTGACATAAGTCAGAAGAGTGTAAAACAGGAAAAAATGAAAACGAAAATACAGAACCAAAAATAATAATTAAACAGAAGATGGAGAACGTCAGCAGACAGATATAACGAACTCTGAATAAATTATATACCCCGAATGTCAAGAAATGAAAAAGTAAACATCTCGAAAAATAAAAGAGAGAAACGTCGAGAAAATGGAGATGAAAGGGATGGAAGGGAGAAACGGAAGAGGAATGAATCGAAGCCCGGAAAAGCGTTAACTAAATTATAAAGCAAGAAAATAATGAATCGAGAAACATAAAAATTGGCGTGAAGTCTCACAGACCAATGAGAACGAAGGAAATAATGGAAAGGATGTCAAAGAAGAAAAACTATCAGACGGGGAAAAGATTACAAATCATAAAATTAAAATTTGATAAGCGAATCACTCGACCAAAATGAGGGAAATGAAATTTTCCCAACGAGATCGGCGTTGAACAATTGAGTCGAAGAACAGGCAAAAGGAAAAATCAAAAATGCAGAGAGTGCAGAAGAAACCAATCTACGCTGTTGCCACAAAACCAGACAGAAAATATGACCTAACCGCAATAAAACACAGTGAAATCAGAAGAAGAAGAGAACAGAACAACAATCAGAACTGAAATCGATATCAAGAGCTATGTCACGTAACAGAACTAAAAAGGTCAAAGAATGCCTGCAATAAGTATTCACGATCAGAGTAGAAGTTAAAACTTAGAAGACACATCGGAAGAAATCAACGATATAAAAGAAAACACCCAGAAAATCAAAAAAATAAAAGAAAGGTAGCGAAAGACAGAAATCTAACAAATAAAGATCAATGCGACAGAAGAAATAAAAAACACACAAAAACGAACAGAAGCGAAAAATGAAAGACAAAGAAAGAAAGAAAATAATCGGAAAAGGAAAACAAACAAGAACACGACAGGAAATTGGAAGAACAAAGAACACAGAAGAAACAGATTAAAATAAAAGAATCAACAACATCAAACTGGAGCCACAGGTAAAAGAGAGCCACATTCCTCCCGAAAACTTGGCTGAATATATAGTCCAGGCTTGGTCTGTTGGGAAGACAAAAAAGTAGAAAAAGATGAGGCAGTACTGAAGGAGTAGAAAAGCTAGACGGCGAAAGGAGAAAGGTGAAGTAAAGATAATAATCAAGTGGACAAGAGAATAAAAATCAAGCCTGAGAAGTACCAACAGCGAAAGCAGAACAAAAAATGAAGAAGAGCCCCTAAACGGAAGAGGAAAAAGGACAGAACAAAGATAAAACCCTCAAGTAAATAAAATCAAAGTGGCACAGCGAAATGCTGGATAATCCAACAACAGCCCTAAAAAGAACAGAACAACCAAACAATAAAATCAACCAAATAAAATTTTAACGAAATCGGGAAAACGAGAAGAAAGAAAACAAAAATTTAAAATAATTAAGGTCAAAGAGAAGAAGAAAAACTAAAAATGAAGAAAAGAACAGAGAACAGACCTAAATAACAAACAAAACAGTAAAGGGGAACAGAACCGGATGAAAAAACCAACAAAACCTTCCGTGAACAAGACAAACCGGTAGAACAACCTCTCCAAATAGGTTCAACTGTATAAAGAGAAAACCTTCCTGCACCTCAGATCAGTTCAAAGCCACCCCCACCACCACCCTCCACCCTCAACCCCCCAGAACAAACAATTCGAAAGACACTTACCGTCTTGAAGGACCTCATAGCAAACAGATTAGCCATCATTGTCGAAAATCCGGGTGCGAGACAGCTTTGGGCGATGAAACCCAATTTAAGTTCGGCCAAACAGATGACGTCATCACCTTGTTTCCAATCCCAAGAAGGAATGTTCAGTAGGTATGCCTGAAAGGAAAACCGGAAGTTGAAAATTAAAAATCCACCGGGGCGACGACGGGGGGCCCCCTCGAAAGCTCCCCGATCCCCGTTATTAGAAACTGTCGACGAGTTTATCTGCTCGACTTTTACTCATCTCCACCATCTTCTTTACCCCCACCTCCCTTCATCCCTTAGAACCTTTCCGCGAGCTTTTTTCTATTTATTTAGTTACGCACCGGAAGCTGTTGTTTCCCTTCTCGCTCTGTAGACCGATCGTAAAATTACATTCCACCACCTAATAAGATTTCACGCCGACAGGGTAATTCGCTTTCCTCGACTTTTGTCCTCATTTCCACCCCCATCCCTGTTTCTTTCCTGCCATTCTGGAATTGATGAATGAAAAGGAAAAAATATTAGCTGACGCGACCGGAAGTCAGGCGGAGTGTAAATAAACGAGGAAACGGATGACGTCTTGTATTGTCTTAATTTCGTATCGACGTCTACCAACCGTTCGCCTTCTCTCCCCCACCTCCCTGACTCCTTGTCACGTTCGTCTGGATCCTCTGTACGAACTCACCTTATTATGGTACTGCATCAACTGTATGATCACTCGAATGTCGTCCGAATAATTCTTGATCGATATCACTCTCATGATGTTCGCAGCATCTTCGGCATCCGGATCTTGACAGTACTTGTTAGCCAAAACCAGACAGGCGTCAGCTTCGTGTACCTGAAAAACCCACCCCAACACAAAAATCTGTTAGTTCAAATCTTGAATGATTCTAAAAATAATGTCTCCTCTACGTTTCTATAATTGTTTCTTGATTGAAATTTGGTCTAACGATCTCTCTTGAATCAAACTACAATTCTAGCCTAATCGCGTTTTGGGTAACAAACAATCGGTCGCCATATTGCTGTATCACACTCAAATTAAACAAGAACTAATTCTTTAAAAGACTGGAAGTTAAGTTAGCCTAATCAAACAATAATAATTATAAGAGAACAATATAGCCCAGACTTTAAGAGGGATATAACGAAATGTTAAAACTGTTTTAAACTTCCAAGTCTTGCCACAAACGCAACCATGATCACGACACCGTTACTATCTCTCCGGGCTAATCGTCAATATCCGGGCTAATAGGCTTAACTTTAGAAAAAGATAAAGCTAAAGCCCTCGCATCAAACACTCCAGTCAAATAAATCTTTTCAACGATATCAAAAACTCGTAAAACCTGGGATTTCGAGTTCCGTAATAAAACTTAAATTAGGCTTATTAGCCCGGATGTATTAACAACCGGAAATGTTTCCGATTAAGCGGCCATTAAAATTACGAGAGAGATCATAAAAACAGAATTAAATTAATCGCTAGAATGAGACAGTATTGCCAACATCGAACAGAATTGTTTAAATTCTTTCAATCAAAAAACAATTTTAGTTTGGTTAGTACTACACACACACAACAGACACACGACAGCGAAAAGGAATCTCTACGTCTACTTATTTCACGCACGTTAAACGAAAATCCAAAATTTCCTTTTCCTTATTTCCGATTTTGGAAAGCTCACAAATTCACCCCCCACCCCAAATCGATACCACTGCGCAGAGGAAGCCAACCACCAATCTACCCCTTCCAACTGCCTTAAGGCTTTTGTAACCGTCAAACCCAATCGACGATAAACCTCAAACCCATTTCTACAGATTGATAATTGACATTTACCCCCAACCCCAAACCACCTCGATCTCCGTCAACGTGCGCTCACTGTGTATTAGTTAACAAATCAACAGGACAACGAACAAACACATGCGACAAAAGCACAAACAACAACCCAGCAGTGCTAATCAAAACAACCTGATTAGATACACTTACCAGTGACAAATCAGGCGAGATAGATAGATAGATAGATAAGAGAACACGTGACAGAAAAACAGTTTGGTAAGCGAACACAAAGAACTTACCAAAAAACAGAAGGAAGATGATTTTCAGGTCCAAAGTTATACTCACCTCCAAAAACAGAAACAAAACCAAACTCTACTCCTAATCATCAAACACGGTTTTAGGTGGGGGGGTAGGAAATGGTGATGGTGATGATAGAAGGGATGACAGGAAACGGAAGTAAGGTTTATAAGCCAGCTCAAACTTTAGTAAATCGTTTCGACGCAAAATGTCACCCGAGATGAAAATAATTTAACACCGACTCATACACATAACAAAGAAAACTCCAAAACATGACACGCGCCTAAAAAAATTCTAAAACCAGTTTTCAGATCTTCGACCAAAGACTAAAACCCCCGGACGAAACAGGCTTTTGCATTTTTGACGAGGCAAAAAGTTTTCCCGAATAGTTTTATATCCCATTACCAACACTCTCGTATACCTACCCCCTTTTCACCCCCTACTCCTACCCCTAGAGAGAATTTTCCTTTTTTTGCCATCCGCCGTTCGTTAATCCTCACCTCGACACCTCCGTTAAAACTGTTGACACGTTTTAAGAGCCATGTGGGATCCGTGTGAACGAAACGGAGCTTTATCTTGAGCTTTACCTCCTTCATCAATCCCCACGCCAACCCACCCCTCAGCCAACAGCACCGAGAAAAAGGATGTTGTTTGACTTTACGTTTACTTAATCCCAAAGAATAGTCTCCTGTTGTTGTTGGGGATTTCGTATAAAGTCGGATAAAAATGACGCTGTTGGGGAGAATAAAGAAAATTAAGCGAACCTAAAAATACCTGAAAACGCGATGTCGAGCCATTCGCGTTCGAAAACTTTTTGTTCGAAACATTTTTAATTACGGATTCATTTTCATCCGCCCTTTTCCCTCCGACACCGCAGGCTGTCGGCATCCGGGAAAATTCCAAAAGCTGCGGACGTAATCCAAAACCACACCAAAAACAACAACAAAAATTTTTGAAATTTTGCGTTTTGAAACCTCCACAACCAGTGAAACCTCAAAATCCAAAAGAATTTCTTTTGTTGCTCGCGGAAATGAAAACCATTCAAAACCGACTCAACCCAACATAGACCATCTTTCTCCCCCCGACCACCCCACCCCCGCGGTCCTCTCGTTTATTCAACCCTCATCCCTCTGGCACTCTCGTAAAATTTCAAAATTGGAATTTTCCAAAAATTTCCAAAACAACAGCGAAAACATCGAAAACACGTATGTCGTCCCACTACAAAACATTTCGCTTTCTCTCCTCCTCCAAACGAAAAATTTTCAATTCAGTGCCGGAACCAGGTTGTATGAATACATAACTATATGAAGGAAAGGAAATATAGAAATCGTCGAAACGAATCGATTAATAGACGTAGCGGATGAACTCATCGCACAGGCGACAAAACCCCTCGAACTCTGACCTCAGGGGATGAAACCTGGCGTCAGGTACGAACCGTAAAAATCTCATTTCCGTGAATAAATTTCGAAAAAAAAAATCACAGCGACTCGAGGGAAAAAACAGAAATTTTCCCACCGGAAATGAAAAACCCTCGCTTTGAAATGCTTTTTTAATGTTTTTTACTCGCCCAACAGCAAACCTTCCCAACGGACCTCAAAAAGAAAAAAAACTCCAGCACTTCCAAGCAACCCAATTCAAACACTCCCTTAGAACGCTCCTGCGATCCATATATTCCCCATATTCGATTTTAACAACCAACTCTTTCAACCCCTCCGGCATAAGTGGAAATCACAAAGGAAACAGTGAATCCGAGGAGAAGAGCTTTCATCTAATTGAACAACACAAAGGAAACAAGAAACCTTAGTGACGTCACGATATCCAAACCCCCCAGAAAAAGCGAAGGCAAAACGAAAATTGCGAAAAGTCAAACACAAAGAGAAGAGGATCCTTGTTAGATAAAAGAGGAAGAGAGGAGGAGGAGGAGGGGGTGAGGAAAAAGAACAAAAAACCCAAAACCTAAGGGATGGCAAAGAATCTTTTTACCTTGACCCGCTGCAGGTCGATCGGGTTCATAATGGAACCTTGAAAGAACTCGACAGTGGTGAAGTGACGCTTGAAGAGACCTTCCAGCTCCAGGTCGGGGGGTTTCCTGAATTTACAATTCTAACTAATAATTCTAGTCAAATATAATCAAAAAGAAACCGGAAGCTTCGTGACGGACAAATAAAAAGAAAAACCGGTTCCGACAGCAAAAGCTTCCGATTTGTGTGGTACAAGTAAAGCGTACGATAATAAAAATAAAATAAAAAATAAAAATAGAAAATTGCAAGACATATCCGTTCATACAAATACTACGAAAAAAAATGAAGACAGGAAACGGAAATAGAAAAGATCAGAGATCACATGAAAAGGCTCAAGAGAGAAGAGATCAGGTACAGGAAATGTCAACAGTGAAAAGAGAGACAGAAGGAGTTTAAGTATAGGCGACATCACTTGGCAATACTCGTACGACAACGAAAACAATTTCCCTTCTTCAATTTTCACCGCCTTCTTTGAAAGGGCTTATCTCCGGGAAAAAGCTTCGATAAGAGGCTTAAGTTTCAAAAACGAAATTGAATTTCATGAGAGAGAGAGAGAGACAAAGCGAACGACAAAAGAAAAAAAATCAGATTTTCCTCAACAGCTTTTCCGACACGGAAAAACCGGAAAATCGTTTTTGTAACATAAAAAAAAAATTCAAAAAAGGCGGGAAATTGAAAAGCGACAAAAGACGAACACTGACACATTCAATTACGAACATTTAAAGGAGCACAAGTATTCACAAGACACGACAAGGCGAACGACAGAGTTTAGGTTTCCCAACCGGAAACGGAAACTCGCATAAAAGTAAATTCACACTTATGAATTACAAAATTTAAATATAAATCGATCGGGAACGTTAAAAACATGAGTATAAATAGAAACTTATAAATAGAAAAGATAAAAACAAATAAATATATTATTATAATATAAAAATTTGGGAGCAAAAAGTTTTTCAATCATGTCAAATATTTTGCACAAATTAAGAAAGAAAGAAAGAAACCAATAACGATCGTATGAATGAACGTATGAATGAATGAATGACTGAATGAATGATTGAAAAATTATTATTATAATAATGAATTCATATTTATATCGGCTGAGACAGAGCACAGATTTTTATTTATAAATTTACAAATCAAAGAAGAAGAAGAAGACAAATCTCTATCGATCTTCTTCGAAATGGAAGTGGTTAGTATTAATATATAGCCGATATTATACAAAACCAAACAGAACACAACAAAACGAAGATATTTAGTATAACCTAAAAATCCTAACAATATAATTCTAAATGGTGAAAATAGTTAGTTTAACGTTCTCAAAGTTTAATAAATAAATAAATAATAATAATCTGTAATTGGTGAATAATAATATCATTATAATTTTATAATAATAAGTTTCCAATTCAGCATAACTCGAGGATTTAATAAATAAATAAATAAAAATAAATAAAATAAAAATATATTTTTAAATCAGTCAAAATTTTAGAAAATTAGAAAATAAATTTAATATATATTAATATACTATTTATTTATCCACTTACTGTTCTTATTTATTTTCCGAACTATTTGATAACATTATCTTGACTATTTCAAATATTTTATTTATTTTTAACCTATTAAAATTTTATACTAAAAGCTTTTATTTATTTATTATGTATATATTTGTAGGGAAATCATTCAAGGACCATATATATACATAAATAGATATAAAGGTTTCATTTTTATGATAATTTGAACGTTCAGATAATAAATATAGATAAGCTATAATATAGCAACTTATTATAGCCCACAGGCTATATTTTTTTCACCAAACATTTCAAACATCGTTAACCGAATTGCTGCTGTATTCAGCCAGGTAACGCAAAAATACTGAAAGTACGCATACTAAATAGTGCCTAATTTAAATTCTTATTATATTTAAATTTTCACTCTCTAAAATAGGTTTGATATTAATATAAATAATTTAGTAACATAAATTTATTCATAGTATTGTAAAATGTACTCGCGGGCCGTAAAAATAACTTGGCGGGCGTCAGTTGGACACCCCTGAGATATATAAATAAAATATTTGAAAATGGTCTAGCTAACGTCAAATTTTAATGAAAATAAATAAGAACAATAAATAAATAAATAATAATAATAACAATGATAATAATTTTATAATAAATCCTTTCTAAAGCTCACAGCCTTAATAGTAACTTTCAGTCAGCGAGTAGCCTTTAACTAAAGGTAGCTGACTCACAACAGAATTTAGTACAGGAGTCGATCAGACAACCATAACTAGGGGGCTTTGATCACTACACCACAGCTCACCCCATTAGGCTAAATATTATATCGACCGACAGGTCACAGTTTTTGGGGGTATAACAGGATGCGGGAGAAAAATTCGAACTCACCAAGTCAGGAACTTTAACCACTACACTACTCCTCCCACCAATATTATAAATTATAATCAAGTTGATATAGTTAAAATTTTAATATAAAATTTAGGAAATTAAAAGAATGGATCATAAATTAAAAAAAGTTTCCTTTTGGAGTAACTTTAAGGTTAATAACATTATCACCTTCGTCATCTGGCAACAGGGCCCTTCGACCTTCTCATTGATAAAGTTATACAGAGTCAAATTCGTTAAATAAATTATAATTAAATACTTTGGATAAAGTTATCAAAATTTTAAATTTAAAAATTGAAATAAAACGTTCCTCAACAGAATAACTAACGCTTATATCAATAAGATATACTCAGGTATAATTAAAATATCAAAAAGGAGATTCGTGAAGTTTATAATATATATATAAAAATGTCCAGGTTAATGGAGTCAAAATTTTTTTTAAATAAATAAGTTTGAAAAGAAAAAGATCAAGAAGTTCACAACCGGAAATTGTAATAATAAAATATAAATAAATAAATAAAAAGTAAATAAAACTCAAGCCGGAAAGTCATTCAATAACAAACAAAAGCAAAACCCGCTTCTAAAAATATTTAACCGGAAACTGGGGTAAAAATCGAGGATAAAACAAGTATAATATACTCAACTCATATTCTTCGTTGAGTATAATGGATAATATCATCAACGCCTATAATTTGTTTTGGAACCCTTTGTATAAGATTCAGACTCTGGTTGGTAATATTAATAGATTCGTAAAGCAGAATATGAATTTTGAATGAATGAAAATATTCAATGAATGAAAGTATGAATAAATGATGAATATATATATGAATGAACGAAAATAAACAGTTAAAAATTTTTGTTTTTTAAATTCGAAACCGGAAGTAGAATAGTAGAATAGAACCGGAATAATAGGAAAAACACTAACGAAGCAATATACACTTAGGACATGAAAACATATACTGAATTAAATTAATTGTATATACTAGAATTACGGAGGAAAACCGGAAAATATGAACTCAACAGCGAAAACAGAAACACAGTATAAGAATGAAGACAAAAGTCTTAGTCACGGGAGATTCAACTTGTCTAATGGCAAAAATATATAATCGGGCATAACAGTATACGGGAGGAGGATTTGAACTCGCGACTACAAGTTCCTAATCTGGAACTTAATCTACACCACAGACCTCCCGTATAATAATATAAATATACTAGCGTTCGCGAAAAAAATGAGCTCCCAAATTGTATACAGCTCCAGTGATGGGGCACGTCATGGATGACGTCACAAAACATAGCAAACAGTGAGAGGTATACCACAAAGTTTGTTAACACCTCCAACACTGGCAGATTCTGATCCACTAATGATATCACTTAGCCGGGAATGGCAACAGCAAAAATCTTGAATTCCATTCCAATTGCAACTTGAACCATGTTAGTAGAGACCATACATAACCCTACATACAAGTTATGTAAAGTTAAGAAGGTTCAGACGTGGTTTTAGACACGACCCTGAGAGTCTTTGGAGACCGTTTCTCTCTCATTTATCTAGTAGCCAAATCCGTACTTTGTCAGATAAAGTAAATTAATACGCCTTTGAATAAATAATGACCAATGAGAGCTAAATAATGAAGAAAGTATAATCATATATCATCATAAATATAAATCAATTCCCGAAGAACTATAATCAAAAAGAAAAACCGTGGAAATAGAAAAATAATCAAATCCAAAGAACGAACAAATTAATAACTCAATAGATAAAATAATAACAAGCACAACTGTCAAAAATTCTTCCTTCACCTAACGAACCCAAAAATTATACCCGCAAAATTAACGAGTGACAAAACAAGATGGCGGCGCCGACAACAACAAAAGGTTCAAAAACCAATTTAAAAGCGAAAGAAAGTTGACTGAATGAATGAATGAATAATTCAAATGAAAAAAAAAGAGAGAGAGAGAAATCTCCGTCAGCAAAAAAGAACAGAGGTGACATAATTAAAAGAGCTGGAAGTGATAAAGTCACAACAGCAAAATTAGCTGAAACGAGGAAACAAAATTACTCAAAAGCGAAATTAAATTAAAACTCACTTCGAGAGCGAATGAATGAATGAATGACTGAATGAAATGAATGACAAACCCAAATTTCAAATGAGTCGAAAAAGGTAAATTCAACCACCAAACGGGGGATGAAAATACCCAGCACAAAAAGGGTAAGCAAGGAAAATTTATCTACTTCCGGTTTCTTTCTTTCTTTCCGGGTTAGACTGATAAATATAAAGTCAAACTAGGGTAGTACGGAAGGGGGTAGTGCGTGACAAATCTAAGATGAGACAGACATGAAAGCCTGCCTATCAGTGTTTCGTCAAAGTGTAAACAACAAAGCTTGTTTCCTTTCCATAGAGAATGAAAACAATTTTAATTGCCGTCTCTATGACGACGTTAAGTAACAAACAATAACAACAACCAAAAAGAGGAAAAAAAGGTTCGTGCGAACGTGTGGAGGGACTACAACCTTCCCGAAAGCAAAAATAAATAAAAAATTCTGAGGTGTTCATAACAAGTGTCTAGATAAATAAATAAAAGTGTGAAATGACTTATCTACTTTTATCTAATCTAGGTACCAATTATAAAGTATACGACAGGGTAAACAGGGTGAACGGGCAGGTGGATAACTTGCGACTCCTTTCGTCAGAGAAACGGCTAAATCCTCGAATGCTGAGTACCGGTGATGATGTTACCCCTCCTAGCATATAGCTGACACCAACCTACCCGAATCCCTGGTATCCCCGACCTACCCTCATCACCGTCGAGGGTTTCGAGGATTTAAACCATCCCCCCATAAGACGAAGGCACTATAAACCTGGATGGGTTACCTTGACACGCTCAAGGTCAACCGCGTTCATCATGGTACCCTGAAAGAACTCGACAGTGGTGTAGTGTCTCTTCAACAAGCCTTCCAATTCCAGATCGGGTTCTTTCCTAGAATTATCGTTCAAAGAGTTTGTTTGTTTTTCGTTCTTCTACAATTTCTGGAGGTTATTTGGGCTATGAGGGGTCTGCTGGATCAGGGTCAGAAAACAGCAAACGACTCCAATACAACGGACATACTCTCTGACATCACGACTTGGCTGGGGGGTGTCGTGTCCTTCCGTATCAAAAGAACAAGACAAGAATACAAAAACGTTTCCTGTTCTCGATTTGTTTGTTTGTTTGTTTGTTCTTCTTACTCAATAAAACGGTCGATTGTTAAGAAAAAAAGTTTCCAAATAAACAAATTCGTTTCCAACAGAAACTCTCAAGGTGCCACCTGCAAACATCTTACAACCTCCCCTCTCCTTCCCACCTCCGCCACTGTCTTCTACATCGATTTTCAATTTCCTCTGCTTTTTTCTTTCTTCTTCAAGGTTGGAATTTCAAATGTCGAGGCAACACATACGTTTCCTCCTCTACCCCCCACTTCTCCAACACTCTTCCGCATCCATCCGTTTTATTGCTTTCGTTTATCTTTTGCGGACTATATAGGGAAGCCCCTTTATTGAGTTGTTTTTTGCTCAGATTCTTGCCTTAGATTTATGAGAGGATCAACGAGAAATCGGCGGAAAATTGGGGGCTTGGAGGGGAGGGTTTATTGATTGAGGCTCATAAGAGGAAGAGAAATGTTTGTACGTCAGCAAACCGGAAGACTTATCGCTGGTGAGAAAAAACTCAAAGTGAAACAGATGTTTGGGTTAACATTGGAGGATTATTAGGCCGCGTGAAATATGACCAAACTAATACCAAAAACAATTTTTTGCTACGAGAAAAAGATTTCACGAGGTGATGAGTTTGCTGTGGTTAGTGCTTTTGGGGGCCTCCATAAAAGGAAACACGATTCAGACTTATTCTTTTGCTACCGTCTAACTTCACAACGAAGAAACCAAGTTGCAATGTGACTGCCAGCTAAAATTTGTCGGTATAAAATTCAAAACGATTTTTGCTGTGATTAGTATCTGTTAGGGCATAAACAAAATTTAAATAACCCTAATAAAAGCCATAAATTGCGGCCTTCAGCACTAACACAAATAAAATTTTGCTTTGGTTCATGTTTATAATGAAAAAACACGCTAACAACGTGTTTACGCGCTAAAATATGTCGGTAGAAGTATTTAAGATGAATATTTGCTGTTGTTAGTATTTTTTAAGAAATTGATTAGAGAGAAACATGAACCATAAGGATACAATTCAGGCCCTGCTAACACCAACGAAATTTTGCTATGGTTTACGTTTACAACAAAAAGAACAATTTCACAAAGAGACTCTCAGCAAAAATTGCGTGTGGAAGTACTCAAAATGGTGATTGTTTTGCTACGGTTATCTTCAAAGTCTTGATAACACAGAAATACAATTCACAAATTGAAACCAACAAAATCTGGCTGTAGGTCACATTAACAAAGTTAAAACTGACTACGGTAGATGAATTCTAGGCCTACACTCTCCTGTAAAATTTTCATGAGGTGAATGACATCCAAACGGCTGCTCAAAATTTGCTTAAATTAGTGGCCACCCTCCCTTCCAAAACAGGTTCTAATAAACATTTCCAAAATATCGTTCTTCCGTGCAACTTCAAGACACAACAAAAAAAAATGAGTTCGGACTAAAAAGAAACGTTGCAACGAACCGTTTCAAAAAACTCGGCAGCTGTTTTAAAAGAAGGGTGAATCTAATAGGGGTTGCTCTCAACAATAGATTCATCCCCCAGTGCACACAGAGGGCAGATGTGTGAGTAACGACAATACGGAACGAGCGATGTAAATAAAAATCGATAAGAAAAAGAGAGCTACCATCTGTATCAAAATGGCTGATCACATTTCATTGGGATATTTGGTTTGTTAGCCCGGGTATTTGAAGAACTGTTGAAGAAATTCGTCATCAGGTGAATTTTCGTATGAGGAATGAACTACAGGAATGAAAATTTAGTGAAAAAATAGAGAAAGAGAAGAAAAGTACGCAAAATACGGAGGAGAGAGAGGAAATGAAAAATAAAATAAAAAAGAGAAAAGGAGACAAAGAGGAAAAGTAGAAAGAGGAGAGAGAGAGGACAAAGAGAAGAAACTGAGAAAATGAGAGATAGTATAAAAGAAAAGAATGTAAAGCGGAGAGAGGATCTAAAAAATAGAGAGAAAAGGGATAAGACGGATAAGAAATGAAAGATAAAATACGAAAGAGAAAAGGAGACAAAGACAGATCAGAGAGTAAAAGAAGAAGAACAGAGAAAATGAAAGATAGTAAAGGAGAGAAGAAAGGAAGATAAAATGAGAAAGTAGAGAGAGAGGAGAGAAAAATAGGAAGAGAAAGGAATAAGACAGACAAAAAGGATGTAGGGAAAAGCAAGGAAGAAATAAGAGAGAGGAGGAAAGATAAATAAGAAGAAGACAAGAGAGGGGAAACAGATAAAGAGAGACAGAGTGGAGAAAGTTAAAGAGGAGAGAGGAAAACGAACAAAAAGAAAAATAGAGAGTGAGAGAGCAGAGAAAGCAAGAACGAGAGGGTGTGAAGGATAAAATAAAAAGGACAGAAGAGAGAGGAAGACAGATAAAGAGAAGTTAAATAGGAAAGAGAAAAAACAAAAGAGAAGAGAGAAGAGAAAACAGGGAGAAAGTAGAGAGACAAGAAGAGAGAGACAGAGATGAGGTTAAGTGAATAACAACATTACGGCTCCTCTGGTCAATCTTTCCCATAGTCCCTAATCACGAAGCTCATTACCGAAAAACTTTCTAACATAAATTATGGCCGAAATCCTAACAACCAATCAAAATATAACAACAAACGACAACCAATAAATACCAAGGCCACCCCCAACCCCTAACCCATTAAATACTAAACCTCTTTAACTCCACTTCCGTTTTAATAACGAAAAAACCCTCCAAAATCGAATAACAATCAATAACATCGACAAAAAAAGGCCCAAAACACTAATAATCATTAAAACCAATTGATTTTTATAATTATTATATAAGTATAATAATATAATTCAATTAAAACAAAGCAATTAATCCAACCCTTCTCCTCCTCCATCAATGATTCACCTTTCAAGCTTTGAGCCCCCAAAATAAGATTTTAAAATTTATAATATCGATTCCCTATTAAGTTAAGCTTTAATATTATTATATACTAGGAAACCGTGAGGTATTATAATTTATAGATTTTAATATAAACGGTCTGTTTTGAGATTGGTTATAGTCCAATAAGAAAATATAATTAAAATGTAATTTAAACAAAACGATTGAGGCTCAAAGAGGATTTTTGAATACCAACAGCACCTGTGTTAGTGTTGTTGAGACAAACTCAAAAAGATGTAACACGGTTAAGAATAATAGTGACCAGGTCACGTGACTTGAATAAATTTCTCTGAGGACCTAAACCCTTGGCATTCCAGCTTTCTCCTTCCCGGCCCGAATTTTCATTGTGACCATTACGACTGGGCCACACGATTGTACAAGTCCGGCTTTCGACGCATACAGTCCACCTTCAGGGCACCATATATATGTACATCCGTTAGTCTGTTTCTGTAGGGATTTCGCCTTACAAAAATATGTCGAGGCAAACAATGTTAGCAGTTTCTGGGGACAGGCCCGAACATTTTGGTACTGGCCAGGTATTATGTTCTAGAATTCAGACTTAGCGATGAGCAATTCAATCGGTTTCCACTGGGCCGCAGTTTGAGTACCAAAGATCTAAAGCAATACCAGCCCCAACGAAATTTTGCTGTGGTTTAAAACAAGAAAAACTAATTTAAGAATGTGAGCTAAGATCTGTCGGTAGAAGTATTCGAAGCGAATATTTTGCTGTAGTTCGTATTTTCAAGGGCCCTAATCAAACATTTAAAATAATATTATACAAGTCATAAATAGCGGCACTGACACAAATTAAATTTTGCTGTAGGTGATGTTTACAAAGAAAAACACAATTTCACAAGGTCCTAAAATTTGCGCGTAAGACTATTCAGAGTAGACGTTTTGCTACGGTTAGTACTTTTTGAGGCACAAAGACCATCATAATTCAAAACTATCCAAGTCACACATTCAAGGGCCACACTACACCAAAAAAATTTGCTATGGTTTAGGTCTACAACAAAAATTTTATAAAATATCTGTTGGTCAAAATTTTTCGTATTTAAAACTATACAGAACGGTTTAAACGACCAAATGCGAATAGTCTAACAATACGACGCGACACACCAAATTAAATTCAAACTTGGACTTGTACCACTTTCAAAACAAACGGTTCACATGACTCGTTTCACATTTTTCGTCAGAATTTTTAGCTCTGTGTGCACGATACAAACAAAAAAATTCGAAAATTGTCCGAACAAAAAATATTCGTCCTCTTTAAGATTAATAAAACTATTTTTTATATATAAGGGATGAGGGTGAGACAGACAGGGGGGGTAGTAAACGAAAATAATTTTTCGACAAAACGAATCCTCGTCCAAAATAACCAGCAGCAAAACAACACCGACCAAAACGGACATTTTCCCATCATTGAGAACTGTTCAAAATCCTCAGTCACATCGACGAAGCTGGGGGAAAAGCAATAGGGGATGAAGCTCCAGTACCGTACTAAGGAATCCTCATCACTTTTTTTATGTCCTCCTCATTTTGTTTGAACACGTTTGAAAAGATAACGAAACGTCTCACGGGATCTCGTTTAACTGAGTCATTTCGAAGAAAGTGGAAAAGATAAAATTTCAAAAAGACGTAAAAATAAAAAAAAAGAAAAAGAAAATTCTGAGAGATCGTTAAGGTAGATGAAGAGAACAGCGGCGAAGCGAGGAAGGGAATTTGTCGAAATTATCACGAGAGAAGACGATTTACGAGACAGATTTGTGGTTTTTGTGAATTTCACCACGCCCAACAGAATTACGGGGGGTTGGAAAGCGAAACCATCAACGCGAATATCCGCTGATAAGACGGCGTATAAGGGTTGACGATTTGGAAAGAAACAACGAGCTTAGTCTTGACCAATCAGAGTGAGCCATTCAAAATTTATTTACTTCTGCCTTCCGGGACGGAAGGAAAAAAATTTTTTTCTTTAACAAAACCAATTAAGACGCCTTCGATGAGTTTCTAGAATCATTTTTGAAAAGGAAAACTTTTTCCTTTGCTTCAACCCCCGCTACAAGCTTACAAAAGCTCCGTTAGTGACGTCATTATAATTTTTCGGTGACCGTTGAAATGAAAACTCATTTCCAACTTTTCTTTTTTAATTTTCCGGGAGGCAAAAACAAAAAAATTTCAACTTTTCCTCATCAAAACGAATATTACACCAAATATCCTTTGAAAGCTTTCATCCCCAACCCTCCCCGGAGAACAAAAAACCTTTTTCAAAAATTACAAAAAGAAATCCCCTCTTGACATTTGAAAACCGAGAAGTCTAAAAACATCATAATCCCTCTCAAAGACTACGCTCAACCGTCAGCAACTTCGAAACCACCCCCGCCCCCCAAAAAACTCTAAAAATCGAAAATTCAAAAGGAAAAAAAATTCTCATTCGGTGCGCAAATTGCTACACAGTCAAAACCCGCGATACCAAAGGGAATTCAAAATGAGCCAATCATACAAAACGTTTCAAAAATTCGCACGTCCCTCATTGGTGGATTAATCAAATGACGTCACAAAGTGCTGTATATATGCGCGGGTATTATCAAAAGGGGAGTTGAGAGATAGGGAATACGGTCTTTTGTTTAGATTCGTTCCTGAAGTGGTTAGGGTGTCACGTTAGGGGATGATGTTGAAAGGGATGAAAAGAGAGGGAGTGAAGATATTCTTTCCAGCCATTCGAGCTTCACCATTATTAAATTTTTTAAACAATCCAGATAAGGGTAGAAGAGTGGTGGATGGGGGGTAGCAAATTTAAAACTCGCCTTTTGAATAGAATATCGATCCTCTTTTCACGTACGTCTTCCCACCTCTATGATAGTAACAATAATAAGGGATGAAGAGAGGGGGTGGATGGTATTTTGAACCTATTTTCACTCTAATCTTGATTCTTCTCTTCCTTTTTGGGTTTCTCCGAGAGTTTCTGTTGGCGTATTTTATGATGTGTACATAACCATACATTTCTAGCCTACGGCACTGTTACTCGAAAAGTTTTGAACGTTAGTGAACGTCCCCCTCCCCCAACACTATTTCCGTGAGTCATGTTCTTGATTATTCCTTCATCTTATGAACGTGAGCGATGCTGTTTTCTGTTAGTTTGGGGGCGACGTAAATTACAATTTTGGGGGCTTTAGGGGGTTGCTGAAGAAAATTTTTTCCTCCGTTCATGAGTTAGGTTTAAATATAAATTATAATTAAGAGACCGTTTATGGGAGTCATTTCATGAACTTTTTTTTATGTCTTCTGCTTTCTTACACTTTTGGTGTTTCGTTGCTTATGTTCTTTCCCCGCCAACTTTTGCGGCTTCATCTCTCGACTGTATTCTACTTCTTGTGTCTTCTACATCCAAAACCTTTTCCCAGATTCGCTTTTTTTTCATTTCGAAATTTTTGATTTCTGTTAGAGTTAGAGAAGCTGTGAGATTTCCAATAAAACCTTGATCAAGTGAACGATTGGCTGTCCTACTTGCAGGTAGTTAGGCTACAAATAGTCACAGCAATAAGACCTGAGTACCAAATGACGCCTTTTACACCTCAACACCCAAAACAAACCCATATTACGGTACTTTATGGGTTATACTCATATTTTATCTTAAAATATTGAAATCCGCCATTTTGTAGAATACCTAGACATTGTGTGTTGTTACTAAGCACAAGTTAGAGGGAACTGTTAAACGAAAACACTGAACTCGAGGTGTTAAAGAAGCGAAGTCTTGTGTCATAACTTTTTGGGGTGCCTACGCCCCTCAACAGCATTCTACACAACACCTAAGCTTTCTTCAAATTGGGCGGACTTAAAAATCAAATTTGGTGAGCCTAAAAGTCAATTTTCGAAATTTACAAATCGAATACCAACAAATTTGAAATAATCAGCGAATCAATCTAATAAATACAAACAATCAGGTCTTGTTTTACGCGAATCTTTCTCTAACGACTTTAAAAATTGAAAGTCGGAAACAGTCAGTTCATTTCATAAGTAATGCACAATTTTTAAAAACAATATTTCGTTTCATAAATGATGCACACAGCCGTGCTTCTTGTTTAACGAACACTGGGTTGTAGAATCACTGACTTAACTTGAAAAACTCAGAAAGCAGAAAACATTTTACAAACAGTTTCGTTGATTCTCATTTCATAAATACTGCACACGAGCGGAATAACCCTTTCATCAACATTTAAACACATTTTTAGAAAAGAGAATCAACAACAACAAACGTGTCAGCAGAATATTTTAAACAAAATCAAAACCAATCTTAACACTAGTCAACCTGAAAACAGGTCTGAACGTGGTCTTAACCACAATACCAAAATACCATTCTGTACCTGAAATAAAACTAAGATTACGAAGTTCATGAAATGACCTTGGGGGTTTTCTTATTTCCATATTTTAAGCAAAAAAAATTTTTTTTGAAAACTAAAAATCCAAGGAAACGATCTTACCTATGCAGAAATACAACTTCGACGTCCACGTCCTCCCTGTCCTCGTGTAAGAAATCCTTTAAAAAATGCGAAACCGATTCATAGGTGATGTGTCCACAAACGACAATATGCCTGTGCGCATTAAGGAAAGAAAAAGACAAAACAGAGTATTAGTAAGGCGAAATGAATTTTAGGCGCGATTTAAAATAATTTTTACACAAAATGTTGTTTTGAGTTTCTTCTATCTGCATCTCAGAACTGGGTGAGGGTGAGAACTCATTTTATGTACAGTGTTACGCATTAATGTATAATACGCGTTATAGTATTGCTTATAGCGGCTATAGAAATGACTATAATGCCGTTACACCTCAATACTGGGGTGTATAGTATACGATTTTATAATATATTCGGTCTGCGAAGTTGTTGTGATATTTTTAAATCCAACAAAACAGTATTTGCCAAATGAATACTACTGAATACTGTGCAATATTTATGAAATACACCCTCCAAGACGGATTTTAGATATATTCGTAGTCATTTTCCAGAACACTTAATCGCTGTTGTGGTTGGTAACAGAACTCCAATCCCAATCAGGAAGGAGTCTGGTTTCCAAAATAACAACCCCACCCCCGGGGGATACGATTCCAAAATGTTGTTTCTAGCCCAAAGCTCATTCCTACAATTAATCCAATTAAACTTCAATCGCAAGGTTTGTGATTAAAGTCTGGAACCGGAAACTTATCACTTCTCCCCCATTCCCTGCCCTAACCGCAGCATCCCTTTCCAAAATTGTGGGATTCATCTCTATCAAATGAGAAGAAACTCGAAACAAGATTCGAAAGTGAAATTAACATTCATCATCATCTCTCGCATCATAATTTTTGGGAGGGCTGTTGTAAATCGCCATCGCGGGATTTGCCCCCAACCCCCACCCCCCAAACCTCCGTTTCCGTTTTTTAATTAACTGTAGTTCACGCGTTAGCATAGCAGATTTACTGTCTCAAAAAGGGCGAGAAACTGTTTTTGAAAATTTTGCTCCCATAGATTTTCCGATGCGGAAATGGTTTGTAAATTTCCCTAACCCATCCTTCCCCTTCCTCCCGTCTCCCATCTTTCCTCTCCTCATCCTAGTTCTATTCCCTTTCATCCCCAATAGTGTATAACTTGCTACAGCTTCAACCGTTAAACTTAGAACGCGAAACGAGAAAGAAAATTTTAACTCTGAAACCTTCCCCGGGTTCCCAAACCTCCCCAAAACTTCAGTTTCCCTCCAAATCACTACAACACTCCCTAACATCCCCTACAACCTCCCCAAAACCAATTAACGCCAAAATGCGATTTACCACCCCTCCCAAAAAAAATCCAAACATCCCTCGCAATCATACACACACCAACAAACTACACTAAAACACAACTACAACGACAAATATCAAGCAAGACAACATCAAACACAAATATACTACAACACTACAACACAAAAACCACTGAAACGAACTAACATCAATTAATTCATTAAACTGTATAATATACCTCGTTAGATGTGAACACTAATTAATGTTATTTATACAGAAGCGCGTTAATTAAACACTCGTTAGTCGCTCGAAAAAAACGACAACCACCCCCACTACTACTAGCGGGGGAAACGGGGGAGAGAGGGGGGGTGTTCGTGATGGGGGTTGAACGTCTGTTCAAAGGATGTCGCATTGAGAGAGAGGTGATGTCTCCTTTCAGGGGGTTGGTGGGTGGGTGGGGTGGAATCGAACCTGCCTACCACGTGCATCTATTTGTTTATATCAAAATCAATCACGCTTGTATACATAAATACATAAAAGGGTGATATCCTATATATAATAATAATAAATACGCATAAAATCTATGTGGTAATATATACAAAAAATAAAAATAAATAAAAATCGGTGACTAATGGTGCTCGGCAACGACAGAACAAAAACCAAAAATAAAAATTACAACAGAAAAATTTTTCAACAGTTGTCTGGTTGGATTAATCCTGACGTTTGCAAAATTAATTAACCGTTAATTGTTAATTAGTATGACTCGAAGTTAGAATCGTGATTTATGTTAATAAACAAAATCCATAATTTATGAGATTCTTGAGATGAACACAAAATTTTTTTTTTATGCTTTGAATTAGTTAACTAAGATGATGATGGGTGTGGAGGGATAGGGAGGGGCGGGGGGTGTTTCATAAGGGGTTGGGTTCTAAGTATATATTTCGTTATACATATTTCTTAAAATTTAGGTGGGATTTTTTTATACTACCAGTCATTTTTGAATTTGAGGGATATATCGCTCGATTATACATTGGGGGTGGGTTGGGGTTGGGAAGGGGTAGCTTTTCCCGGGTGGTTGATTCAAATGGCAATGTGTTTGGGGGTGGAAGGGGAGAGTGGGGCTGGGTAGGGATACCGATGGAAAAATGATTTTAATTAATATACCGATGAGAATCAAACCGATTTCAACTTGGGAATGACTGACGATTTAATAAAATCAACACAACGATACGGGGTCATCTTACGCTGGAATTGGGTTTCTCTCGGTATTTTAAACACAAAAAGCTTTTCCGATTTTCCTCTCTAAGGTGTTTCCTCGTTCAAAGATGGAAATATTCAACCTTATTTCTTTTACCCTTTCCACCCGCTTCCTTCAACCCTTTCCTACAAAAGGAAAAGAAATTTCCCGGAGGTTTTTCTCGTGAAAACTTCCAACGGGAAAGATTTTCCGTCCCGGGGAAATGAATTTTTTTTTTGGGTGGGAGGGGTGGAATGGTTAAAATGCTATTCCGAAAACTTGTGGAATTCTTTTTTTTTAATAATCTATCCACCCCGTATCCTTCTCTACCCTCTTCCACTTCCGCCTCTTAAACACCACCTCAAACCGGAACTCGAGTATAATTTAATCCCGAGTCGATATCGCCATTATGACATCATGCAAAACTTGTTTACGGCGGGCAAAAACTGTTGACTAGCCCAGAATTTTTTTTTACGGCTTCGACATAGCCATTAAGAGCTGTCGGGCCTTTTTTCTTTTCTATCTGTCCTTCCCCTCCCTCCCCGTCCGTTTTTTAATCGGTTTCCCTTGTTTTCCATAAAAACGACTCTGCTCTCGACAATCAACACACTGCAGGCATTCGTTCAGGCACCGTCAGGCACAGAAAGATGGAAGAGGCGGTAGGGGTTGTATATTCAACCCCTAATCCCTAAAGTTTTATCTTTCGCTTAGGCTAAATAGAATAAGCCTCGATTGTGATTTTTTGTATTTAATTAATTTCCCTTCAGCAAGGTTTTGCTGTTGGGTTGTTGAAAATTTGTTCACCCCCTCAAACTCTAACCCCGAAAATACAAATTTATGGTTTTGTTATAAATACACAACACTAATATTTAGGCTATATTGACATAACCGCGGTATGGTTACTTCCGTAAAATATGTCGTCTGTGATAATAACAACCAAAGCGATACATAATCACCAACAAATCACAGTTCCGGCTAACAAACGACAGCAAAAAATTTTCTTACGTTTTAAAAATTTTTAAGGGCTGGGTGGCAGTTTTAAGGGAGTATAGGGATGGGGCCCCAGATTTTTTAACACTAAAAATTAATTATCGGTATGGGGGGCTTTGGTTTTGTGGCACAGGGGGTGGCCCGTCTTAGTTCCGTTTTTCGGGATTGAGTATAACAGGGTGTGGGAGAGGCCTGGGAACCGTTTGTTAGTCAGGGGCTTTGGGTGTTAGGGGTAATAGTAAACACGGTAACTACATTTCGATTTGTGGCTTTAATACGGGGATGGGTTATAATTCTATTCACGGCCCACGGGGTCATGGCGCGTTTCCAAAATGGCCAAATCGCTTGGGTGGGTGAGACTAGCCAACTTAAAATTAAAAATTACAACAACTCAACCAAACACAGTATAAGAGCATAACACATGAAATCCAATTTTAAGTTAAAAACCAAAATGGCGGACTTGGGAATCACAGCACCTTCTCTACCCAACCTAACACGTGAATCACAGTCTAACATAATCTCTAATAATCACTAACCAAATTAATAGAACAAAATAAGACCTAAACACAAAAATTTGCTTTTTCTAAAACTCAGTAGAACTGGATTTTGTAGGGGCGGGGGCGGGGGTAGTTAGTGGTAACAGTCAGTTGGACACGGGAGAAATGTTAGAGATAGTGAATCACCATCAACAACTTAATGATAACAATAAAAAAAATTAAAACTTAAAACATTTAAAAACACAAATTTCATTTCGTTTCATGTTTTAATGCCTTAATTTTTGTTTTTGGTTTTTGTTTATCTTTTTGTTTGGTTACAAAATTGATCAAAATTGATCTCACCTTCGTCCGCGCTCATTCTTCAAAGTGCCACCATACTTAGGACGCGTGCCAATCAAATCAATTATCTCAGGAATACAACTGGCGAATATTGCCTATTTGTGACGTTGTGAATCAACCCGGTACCGTTGACATATAAAAAAAGGACAGACAAAGAGACACACTCGAATCAGTTTTCACGAACAAAACAACAAACAAAAATAAATAAATAAATAGTCAAAAATAAAAATAAAATGATAATGATAATAAAAAAACCATCCACGACTGATTTTAAGACTTCCAAAACCAAAAAAATCAAAATCAAAACGAACATGACCGTTTCGCGATAAGCTTCTGAGTTTTAAATTCAAAAGAAAAAATTTGAAAAAAAGGCGCGAAAACCAAAAATGACGTCACAGCCGAACGCTTTTCACGGATGACTAGGAGACAACAGGTTCATTCCAGTTGGATTATTAGGACTGATTCGGAACTGATCCTGATTTCTTTCGTTTCGTAGCCTCTTTTTGATCGGATATGATGGCAGCACTGTTTCTCGGAATTTTTCTTTTGTTACATAGCAAAAATTCATTTTTGACTCTTATAACCTTTGCCTCCGGCAGGATTTTATCGATTTATCGTCTTTTGTCCTGACTCAAAGGAAACGAAACTCGCATTCCGATTCGTTCCTTTGACTCTTCAACCGGAAATGACGATAACAAAAATTCCTTTTTCAATCAGACTCGAAATTGAAATTTTTTGAGCTTTTTGCCTTCCTCCCATCCGATTTCGATATTATCTTCTCTCGATAATCTTATCTACTAATCACGAGAAGATGATTTATCTACAACCCTCTGTTTTCATTACCCTCTCAGGTGTCTTGTGTCATGCTATCAGGATGAATGGCCTTATGAGCACGCAAAAACAACAAACCTTTCAAGTCTCTCGAAACCTAAAAAGACCCAGTACCACAATTTTATAAAAACAATCAAATCAATCATTTTATGATAAATTTAATTAGCACCCTAACTTCTTATAAGATGGCATTTTTAATTAAAATCAACATAACAAACCCCTCATCTTATTTTAACTTACTATTAAATTGTAATTTTTGCTTTTAGTCTTTTGTATTTATAAATAGATAATTTTTATCTACTTTAATAAGTTATTTAGTCAAATTACTAATAGTTTTGGGCCACTTTCAAGTCATGATCGTCATTTAAATAGTTAAGACCTTTAATTAATTAGGAAGTCTAGCTTGCATTTTATTTTTTGTTCTCTTGGGGTAGTTTGAAGTGTTAAATGCTTAAACTACCCGCCGCCATTTTGTTTTCAAGCAGTCTAGTAATTAGGCCTTTGAGAAAGTAGTTTGTTGAAAGTGCAAAAAATAAATTTCGTTAGGGGGGGATGAAATGAAATAAAAATTTCACCAACTTTCCCTTCATTCTTCTTTGGACCCCTTAATCCGACCCTGAATTCGTTATTTTCCTCACCTATTCAATACAGATATGTTCGTTTCTCGATTTTCTTTCTTCTAAATTTTTTGAGGGAAGGAATACGAGATTTCATCCCTTAAAGATGAGAAGAGAATGAATTTTTTGTTTGCTGTCGGTGTTTTTTCAACCCCCTCACCCCCAGCATCTTTCTAAATGATCAGATTCCTCTCTTTCCCGGAGTCTTAATTTTGATTTGGGTTTTTTTTCCTCCATCCTTCCAGGAACTTTTCTTTAAAACTTTCCGACTTGGGATTTATCCTCTGTTTTCAACCCCCTACCCCTAACCTACCCCCAAGCTTTTTCCTCATCAAACTGCCAAGATTTTATAAAAACTTACTTTCTCATTCTCGAGATCGTTTTGATTTTGAATCTTCTTGAATTCTTTTTTTTTCCTTTCGAAAACGTTTTAATTTGTCAGAATTTGTTTTTCTCCAAAACCCCTGGCTTCCTTCCATCTTCTTTTGTTCTCGGAATTTTCTTAGCAAGTATTTTATCTCTGTCAGCCACACGTCTTCCCTCCGACCTCATCATCCCCATCTTATTATTCGTGGAACGTTAAATTAATGCTTCTCTCAGGCTTGGAATCATCTTCTGAACTGGAAAACTCACGACCGGTAAACGTGACACCGTAAAAACTTGACAGATAAAAAATTTTTTCAAGACGGAAACCCGTCAGAAAAGCGTTTCCGGTCTTCAAAACCGCCTCTTGTTCAAATAACCAAAATTACGCCTCTAAAAAATTATCGGTGTTCAACTTATTTTATGCGATTTTTGGTCGGATAAATTCATGCAAACCGCGTAAAAAGAAACTATGACTGTTTCTCTTGCTCATTACTTTTTGATTTTACAATTTCGAATTTTGAAACAACTGAAAAATTTCAACAATAATGATTAGATTTATACTTATGCGATCTGTTAAAATATATATCGCATAAATCAAGAGTATTTTGAGTGATCATACCTAATCCAGTTTAAAATTTAAAATTTTTCATATTTGAATGTGATTTATTCCAAGAAGATCAAAACCAAAAAAATTTTCATTTAGAAATTTAAGTTACACGGTTTGTTGTGGCCTCATAATATAGATATCGCATATAAAGAGACCTAAGCCTTTTCCGAGATCACTGCTTTTGTTTTTGATTTTAATTCTTTTTTTGTCGTATTTTGAAACCACAACTGAAATTTTGATTTTGGATTGAAACAATAAGCCCTTCCAAAAATTTGACAAAAGATGTTCAATTTATGCGATTAGTTAAAATACATAAAACAGCATAAATGGAGACCTGAAAAGTGTTTTGCGTGCTCACTTCGAATTCTGCTTAAAACTTAAAATTTTCTATCTTTGAAAGATAACTTTTCCTAGAAAACCAAAACCAAAAATAGTTATATAAAATATAATTAATATGAATTGTTGTATAATGATATATACCGCATAAAACGAGACCTAAAATGCGATCTTTATTTATGTTTTTATCTCAGTTTTTAATATCGTATTTGAACTAATTCTAATCCTCCCAAAATTTCGAAAATTAATGATTCGATTTATAATTATGCGATTTGTTAAAATAATGACCGCATAAATCGAGACCTGTTTGTGCGAGTCTTATGCGTGTTCACACTATTTCCTGTCCGTCGATGAGCTGATTCAGAGCTCTCACTATTTCTACTTTTATTTAAATATTTGTCTTTAAAAGTTAATTGTTACGAAGCTCAAATCTAACTTATACAAATTGCTGTTGCCACAAAATGATATATATGTATCGCATAAAATGAGACCTGGAGCGTTTTCGAGATCATTGCTCATATTTCCGATTAAAATTTTTTTTCCGTATTATGAAACCACAACTGAATCGAAGCGCCCAAAAATTTGAAACATTTGTTCAATTTATATTTAGTCGACTTCTAAAATATATATCGCACAAATCGAGACCTGGCAGTGTTTTTGTGGTCTCTTCTAAGTCTGATTCCATTTAAAATTTTCGTTCTTTAGATGCTTATCATTCCGAAAAGAACAATACAAAAAATATTTATATAGAAATTTGACTTATACGATTTGTTTTTACCACATAATATAGTAATATATATATACAGCATCAAATCAGACCTAAAGACTTTTCCGTGGTCATTAAAATATTTTTAATTTTAATTTTCAATTTGTTATTACGAAACAATAACTGAATCAAAGCCTAACAAAAATTTGGAAAATCACATTAATTTATACTTCTGCGATTTGTTAAAGTATACACCGCATAAATCGAGACCTGAAAGTGTTTTGCGTGCTCATTTCTAATTCCGATTTCATTTAAAATTTCCTTTTTGAAAGTTATTGTTCTGAGAAGGCCAAAACTTAACTTATACGACTTGCAGTTACCACAAAATGATATATACGTATCGCATAAAATGAGACCTAAAGCGTTTTCAGAGCAAATCACCACTTCTATTTTTTATTTTAATTTTTAATTTCATAATCTGAAACAAAAAGCCTCCCAATTCGAAAAGTATGTTCAGATTCCGCCATTTTTATATCGGATTTGTTAAAATACTTACAACAGCATAAATCGAGACCCGACAGTGTTTTGCGCGCTCACTTCTAATTCTGCTTAAAATTAAAATTTTCTTTCTTTCTAAGTTAATTATTCCGAGAAGGCCAAAACAAAATATATAATATTTACAACAAAACCTAATTTAAACGATTTCTTGTTACCATATAATAGTATAAATATCGTATAAAATGAGGGTTTAAGTGTTTTCCGAGCTCATTACCCAAATTTTTTATTTTAATTTTTAATTCCGTATTTTGAAAATTATATTTGACGTTAGGTCTCTCAAGAATTTAAAAAATAAAGCCGAATTTATATTTACGCGATTTTTTAATATATATCCGCACAAATCGAAACCTGAGAGTGTTTTGTGCGCTCACTTCTAATTCTGGTTTAATTTTTTTAAAAGTTGATTGTTCCGAGAAGACCAAAATATTTTCAAACGATTTATGGTTACCACGTATTGATATATATACATCGCATAAAAAGAGACCTAAAGACTTTAACGACCTTCCATCTTCATTTTTGGTTTCGTTTGAATTATTTTTCGTTCAGTATTCCGAGAATCAAATTTTTAATACACAAACACGATTTGATTTATGCGACAAGTTAGTCACAAGTATCGCATATAAAAAGACCTGAGAGTATTATACCCGCGCTTATTGTTTTCATTTTATAACAATTTCTTCGAAAATCACTTTTTACAATTTCCCACACCCATCTCATTTCCCATTTTCCATTGTTTCAATTCATCCGACTCCATTTTGTTTTGTCACATCCCAGATAATAATTATCGGAAAATTTCCAACGAAATCGGATATTCCCGTAATACGAAACAAAAGAAACCAGGAGACAAAGAGAAAATTGAAAAACGTGACGCAGGACGGAAAGATCAATAAACAGATAAATAAAATAAATTAAAATGAAATCCAAGACAAAAGCAAAACAAAACGACAGAACAAAAAAATTAAAACAAAAAACCAAAAAGCTCAAACCAAAAATCATCAACGCAGAAGCTTTTTTTCGCGTCACCCGCTTTCCACACAACAGCAACAACAACAACAACAACAACAAAACCATCTCAAAATCAATCGAGTCTTTTCACATATGTGAGTATGGCGGTCAACAAAATAAATAAATAAAATAAAATAAAACAAAACCGATCTCAACCAAAAATAAAAACAAAAACCAAAAGGAACACACAGAAACCCTGGCTGGTTAGGTTTTTTATGTAACAATAAAAATAAATAAATAAAATAACAACTTCCATCGATTAATTAATAAATAAATAAATCAAATCAGTCAATTAATTAATAATTTGTTAGTCGAACATCACAACCGATAGCAGTTTCCAAAAATCAACCCCCCAGCCCAAAAATTTTTGGAATCTGCTACCAACCATATTGATTCATCTACCAACTAGCCAATGTTTCTCGAGTGGTTTCCTTATGGTTTTCAATAAATAAATAAATAAAAAGAATAAATAAAGTGAAACATCTCAATTTCCCACTTGATTGACGTCATCACAGTATAACTCAAACGTAATCATCGGACGGTGGGGTGGTAAGGTGAGGTGGGTGAGTGGGGTGGTGAAGGAACGATGGTTCATATAAACGATACTCCCTCCGTCCCGAATCAGTTGCTACGTTTCTATACTTTTATACTGATTAGTATATGTGAGATTTGATGTCCTATCGATCACATTACCTTAGCTTCATGAATACTCCCTTCGATTAGGTTTAAAATGATTATTCTGCAGTGGCGGACTAAGACTAAAGCGGGTACTAGAACACATTGTAATTCCGGGGCTATTTTACAGTCATGAGATATGCTTATACAACTAAAGCGGGGCCAAAAATTACAGGCCCTACGCATCACAGAACGCATACAAATCACACTATTGTAGATATACTTTGATTGTAGTAGCAAATACCATATTTTAGTGATTGTAGTGTCACAAGAAAAATTTCTCAACCCTAACTCGAAACCCTCAGCTCGTCAATTATCTTGTGCTAGACTAACATAGGTGCATAGGTAGAGGTTGACAATCTACTGGGTTGGTAAGAAAGTGATTTCCGGTTGCGCAACTAAGCAGCGTCATGTCGAATACTACAATTCCTCTCTTTCGAAATTTGCTAGTCGATACCTACAGATAAATTCAAACCGAAAGATGACCAACATTCTAACTGACCATCAGAGTATGATGAACACAGAGCAATAAACCATAACAGAAACAAATCGTCATACACCCCTGCAAGAGATTGTCAAACAGTTAAGTATAGCAGTCAGTAGGGACTGAAGAAATTGGTCTAACTACAATAAGACAATACGAACCAAACCGCCTTATAACAAGTATAAGTTGTCTAAACACGGGATTATCAAGTTACTATAACAATACATAACATCTTAGAGCCGGGGTCGACAACCCGACTAACCCATTTCATACTTTAAAGTGACCCACCTTCAAAATATAGTATAATATATAATAATAAATTAAAAAACATCAAACAGCATGCAAAAAATGAAAAATCTATACTCATAATTCCATAATATACTCTATTACCATATATACTTATACCCAAAATATATATTTTTTTATTTCATGATTACTTTCCTTATAAAATTTATCATTTTATAGCTTGTATAGGTCATGATGTAATACCTAACCGTCCCATTTACTGCTCCCGGGTGAAATAGTAGAAAATTGTATATTTATGATTATAAGTTATGAATTTTAAACCCATTTTCACTCTTGAGTATAATATCATACGGGGAAAGAAGAAATTTGAACTTGGGAGTATAATTTCCTAGTCTGGCATTTAAACCATTACACCACAACCCTTCCGCAAATTATATAAATATAATCAAATTATAAATAAATATTTAGGTTGATTTCGACCCGCTGTCAAAAGTTGCCGACCCCTATATCAAACTCCACCTGTTGTATATATAATATATACATAAACTAACTTTTACTTGAGATTAAATAAAAACCAAAATCACATTCTTGCCAACCCAATAAATTATAATTCAGTCATACAGAAGCCATCTACTGCCAAACGAGATGTGCCGTTGTCCCGCTGTTTATATATACACCTCGACTTTCGTCTTTCCGGAAGTAAAAAAAAATCTTTTCTCCCAAATATTAAATATACACTCGATTTAAACAAAAACCGAGCAACTGTTCTCGGACGGAGTGAGTATAAATAAATAAATAAATCTAGGATGTCGAGATGAGATGTCAAAATCCGTTACCATAGACAAAAAAAAAAAAAAATTATGATAAGTCAGTTTATCCCAACCATAACAGAGAACCAAATCAATAAATTAAAAGCATGATCGGTATAAAATCTATAAACAAAGGAACCGCATTACAAATAAATACCGTAAACAAATTTTGTATAAAATAAATAAATAAACAAATAAAATGATTTTAAGGTTTCGTAGGTGCGTCTACGTGGTGTCAATAGCGTGTACTACTCGAGCTCTCAGACATGCCAATATTATTGTTTATAAAACAATAAAAAAAATTAATTAATAATTAATTATTATATGGGTTTATACTAAACAAAAAATAACTTTTATATTTTTTTAAATCAAAATATTTAATATACTGGAGAGGCATTGGCTATGCTGGTAGATGAAATGTTCAAACAAAATTTCATTTACGTTTCATACAAATATATACAAAATAACTAAACAAACGAAAACAAAAAAAAATATTAATCGATTGTTATATCATTTATCAATCGGTTATCGATCTAATATCAAAGCCTAAATATTAGTTTTGATTCTGTATAATTAAATATATATTAAAAAAATTTTCTTTTTGTTTTGTCGGGGGGCGAATGATTTTTGTTTTAAAAGATTCGAAAATCTTTTAAACCTGTTGGGAGTGACCGGCTTTGAACAGTCGGAATTGATGGAATCGTTTTTATACAGAGGATGGCCAATCCGCGATCTGCCTAGAATGTATATCTGGCCTAGGTCAAAACGCGATTGACAAATGCTAAGTGAAAATTTAACAGTAAAAAAGAGAATCTCTGGTTAACTATAAACACATTTATACTTAAATTTTTAAATATTATATACTATACTTTATTTTTAGTGTTATATTAACACTTCTTTACAATGAGCATTGTCATTATGATTACATTACTGAAAAATTTTTACAGTAGATCTAATTATATATGGATGTAGTATAATATTATAAATATTAATAATTTTATGCTATCAAAACGTGAAATATAGAATATACTATATATATATAACTTTACACGCGACTCTTAGAGGTATCGAGCATTATAAAATGCTACGCAAGATCATTTGGATGGGCCACCCCTAACTTATACGATGACGTCATCAAATTCCTTTCATCTCAACCAACTGAAAGGTTACTTCAGGTTTTTGAACACCAAACCTACCGACATTTGTCTTCATCCAAGCGACCGCTTAATTGACCCGGTCTTCAAAATTAAATTATTAAAAATTACATTATACCTAAAATAAATTATATTAATATTGTTACCGATTATGGCATTTTATACTAGTCTTCATTTTGCACAGACTTCTGTCTATACTGTATCTGTAATATATTTCCTGACAGGTCAATTGACTGATTTTATATTCCACTTATTAAAAAATTAAAATGATAATAATTTCCTTATATCTAGAATAGTATAATATTATACTAGATGATTATGATGGCATTTTGCTACTAGTTTCAAGTCCTCATTTCTCACAGATCGTTCTGTCTTCATACTACTTTCCTGATCGTTTGGCTTTCTTATCACGTGTTCAAAAAAATTTTTTTGGGGTCACTAACACTTTCTAAACACACTTCGTTCAAAGGCTATACTAAAGTTTGGTGAGTCTGAATCGTCGATGTTCAGTATTTGACGTCAGAGTGCACGTGTCGGTAAAAATAATTAAATTTTGCCTGATTCATAATCAGAATTGAGTTTGAAGTCATTTGACCAGTCCGGTAGGTTTAGTGTTAAATTATTTCAAACCTTCCAAGGGGTGAAAAGAGAAACCGGGTAGAATTAAACATACTGGGAGTGATACAGTTCCTTGGATACATCATAGTTTCTGTTTTATATTTTACAATACCACTGCTGTGCAATATTTATGAAACGAGAATGCAGAAGACTGAGAATTTTTTTATTATTTGCACATGTGATGGACAAAAAAATCTTCCAAACAGTATAACTGTTACTGTCTTCCTTTATTGATGTTACCCACCGTCTGTGAGGTTCTTTGTTACAGTCACTCATCTCAGACCTCGTTGTCTCATGTCATTTTAAACTCAACCATACCAATCACTCTTTTAGTCACGTGACTAAGACTTTATGTCATTTCAAAAGTGTCTAACAACCAATCAACTCAAGCGAGACTTTTCCAACAGACAGACTTAACTCAAAATCACTTAAATTATTGCTGACTGTCCTGACAATATAGTAAACCGAAAGTTTGTAAAAAAAATTTTTCGGGGAGGAAGGGGGACCCTTTTTTAGGACATCGTGACAATGAAACATCTTCAACGCACCAACCGCATTCACTGTTTGTGAGCGTGACAGAGTCCAACGGATTTTCCCGCTGACGTAAATCCAGTTTCCTCAATTCGAAAGATTTTCTTTTGTGAGAGGAACAGTTTCGAACGTCACAGAACCACCCATACTGTGTCAAACCCAACGACGAACCTCCATTTTTTCCCTGCCGGGGTTACATCTTATTGAAAATTTTAACCCCCTTTGACGTCATTTTCCTCGGTAATTAAAGCTCCTTTCAAAACGTGGCATTACAAAAGGCAATCCGAAGCGGAGAAAAAGGCCCCGGAAAATTAAGGACGACCTTTGGAAAATGGTAGATCCATCTTGTTCACTTTAATGTCTTGCGGACGCAAATTTCAATTTTCTCGGAAAACGAGTCAAATTTTTCATTTTCAAAGAGATGACCAACCCCCTCCCCCCACGACAGTTCCTTCATACCGTTAATTAGAATCTCTTCGAACCCGCCCACGGTTTCGGGTCCTCGTTACCAAGTCTTCACTTTCATTAGTGCCTTTCAAAGTTAATTCGGCCCCACGTGACCGCATTATTTTGAGGAATGAAAGGAAACCCAAAACCTGAAGGTCGTGTAACATAAGACTTGACGGAGAGTCCGAGTTGACAGAAATGAAACGAAGCAATCGATCATGAGAGAAACATGACTTTCATCTTCTGAGCTCATTCGAAAAAACGACAGCTTTCCTGTGGTTCAAAGCTCTCCCGAAAATCTCTCAGCAAGAAAAATTTTTAAACCGACGTCATAATTAATAGCCAGCTGACGCCACGAACGTAACAATTCGATTACGTCATATTTCGCGAACCGTGGCCAACTTTTTATTTTTCTGTTCGTGACAACAATTTCTTTTCTTTCTCTCTCTCGACTCCGTCTACAAAACCCGCGCCAACCCCTTCCCTTCAACCCCTAAACCGTTTCTCTATTTGTTATTCCCATCCTACCAACCGTCCAAACTTTTTTTTAAAATCAATTTTGAAACTGTCAGACACCTCAATCAACCCCCTCAAAATTCAATACTAAAATTGATTCCTGCTTTCATTATTATATTATAATAAATATTTCAATATAAACTTTCTAACTCAGTATTTTTAAAACACCGGGGCACTTTCCCACACTCCTACAGGAATTTTTTTTGTCCTTTTGAAAATTTCACCCCCTGGCTTTTGTTAATTAAAAATTCAATTTTCATTTTTTACATTTTGATTTTCGAATTCTAATTAAGAAGTTTTCTCTTTTTATTCAGAATAAGGGTGGGAGGGGTGAGGAACAAGGAGAGAGGAAAGAGGGAAGAAATACAAAAAAAGAGAGGAGGCACAAAAAGAGGAGTAGAGAGAGAGAGAGAGAAGGAAAGCAGTGCGATGAATGTATAAAGTATGTAGAGTATATATATAGAAAGGAGAAAGTAGAAAGGGTAGGGGGATGAAGAGAGAAAAACCAACAAAACGCATGAATGACCAAGCATTTGTAAGGTAGAAAGGTCGATTTCGAAAAAGGCCACGAATTTTTTTCGCTAACCCAATATTTTCTTAAAAACTTTTTGCAACCTCAGATTTCACCCCCGCCCTCCCTTCCCCAAAACTACCCCCTTCCTCCATTTAATTTCCATGCAGCTCTGAATTTGCACAAAAAATTTTATTTGCTTTCCAGCAGAATTCGTTTTCCTTTTAGCCCCCGCCCCAATTTTTGTAAAAACAGTCGTTAACCCCGGGGGCTCAACTCCCACGTTTCTAATTTCCTCCTTTTTCCCGTCTTCTGATTATGCTTTCCGTGAAAAAAAAGAAAAACTTTGAGAATCGGAAAACCTTCCTACTTCCTCATATTTCTGCAGCCCCCTTGGGTTTCAGAGCCCGTCTCCCGGGCGCCAGCTCACTTCGACATTCACTTCTAACGAAAACTCATTTTGAGCGGGTGTCAAAAACCTTTTTTTTCCTCTTCGCTGAGAGAAAAAGGAAAAAATTTGAACGCCTACGATTTCTTTAGAAAGTTTTGGGTTTCGACGTTGAAAAGGAGGAAAAAGGAAAACAAAAATTTTTAAGGAAAAAAAAGGAGGAAACGAAATCTTATAGAAAGCTCAAGAGAGGAATTTTTTTCACTCAACAAAAAAGTCACAAAAAAGGACTAACATCCTTTCGATGAAAACTTATCTCCTCTTCTCTTCCTCCATCCTCCTCCTCCTCCTCCTCGCACAAGAAATAAAAATCTCAAGAAAACCGAACAAACAATACAAATCTGTTTTTGAACTCTTTCAAACCAACCACGTCCATTTCCGCCTTTAACAATATTTTCCAAAACTGGGCCCCACCAATGATTCTAAGCTCATCTCCGAGTCTCGACTATAAAAACCTTCTAAACTAAAACACGTCACTTCCTCTTGTGTTATTTCCATTTCCTCTTTCATTTTTCCCACAACCAACAAGAACAAGCTCAACTTTTACTCTTTGAGACCATGAAATTACTAAAACATTTATTCACCATAATTGTTTTTAAAACATCACTTCCGTTACTGTCTTTTCTTATTTCCGGTCAAACTTTCAGTTGGTAATTAAAAAATAATGAAAGCCAAAGTGCAATCTCAACTTTTCCACTCTCGAAATTATTATTTTACTTTTGAAAACCTCGTCTCCGGTTTTTGGTTTCTACTTCCGGTCTCTCTATGTACTGTATGTACAAAACTTTTTCCTTCAAAATAACTGAATTTAATTTTTAAATTCTCGTGTTTGAGTTTTAATTTTTGAAAGGAAAAGTATTACTCAGTGCGAGAGAGGAAGGAAAATGGAGAGAGAAATACACAAAACAAAGGAGTGTAAATTTAGAAAGAAGGAAAAGAAGAGAGAAAATTAACGAGAAGGAATACAGGAGGGAGAATAAAAAGATTTGTGGGGAGAGAGAGGAAGAAGAAAAATACAGAGAAAGAGAAAGGAGAAGGAACCTAGAAAGAGATAGAAGGAAGGAATATAAAGAAAATAAATTTGAAGAGATAAATGCAAAAGGAAAAAACAAAAAGAAAGAGAAACGAAATAAGCGAAAAGGAATACAAAGAGAGAGAAAGGAGAAAGAATAAAGAATTAGAAAAGCAATAGGGAAAGACAAAAGAAAGGAAAAGAAATTTACAGTGAGAGAGAGAGAAAAATAAGAAATACAAGAAGAGGAAAAGGACAGAAAATAAAGGAAAACAATCAAAAGAGAGAGAAGAAAAGGGAATAAAAAATAGAAACAAAAAGAAAAGAACACATAAAGAGAGAGAGAAGCAAAAGAAAAGGGAGAAAAGAAATCAGAAAGAGAGAACGAAAAGGAAAACAGTGAACAGAGAGAGATAGACAAAAAAAATAAATTTAGAGAGAGAGAGAGAGGGAGGTATTGCGAAAGAGAAGAAATAGAAACGAGAAGAGAGAAAGCGGCAAAATAAACAGAGAGAGAGACAGAAGGAAGAAATACAAAAAGGAATAGAGAGAAATAAGGACGAATTGAGAAAGAAGGAAAATGATAAACGGTCTCACTTCCGGTAATTAGAATCTCCGATATCCGGTTAAAAGATAGATCCACGACCAGATACGACCAGATAAGATGTCTCCGTTTTCGTGTACAAAAGGCCAAAAACCAAATTACACCAAAACCGAGATAACAAAAAGGGGAAGCAATTAATAAACAAAAGAACCGGAAATGGTTAACAAATAATTACGGGCACAACAGCAACAACAAAGACCGCCAGCAATTAACCAAAAATATTTCAGAGAAACTATTTCAAAAAGGGTTTTCCCAATGTGTTCTCCAAATTCTCAAAAGAACAAACAAACAACCAACCAACAACCATCCGTCCGTCTGCCTGTCTGTTTTATCCAAGTCTCTCTTGAACTCATCTCACCGAGCGCCAACTCGAAACCGAGATAAATCAAAAACCCGACATTTTAAATTAAATAAAAAGAAAATGGCGTCTTCGTTCTGGCAACAACAGAAAAACACTTTTTCTCTTTTGAATCCATCCCAAAATTCTTTGTGTTAATTAATTACCTTGACCTTGTTTAAGAAGATGCGAGAACGTCCGGAGACGAACTCAAAACTTTTTTTTTTTAAGACACCAAAAATTTTTTGTTTGCGAGATTCTGTCGTAAGCAACAGTCAAATAATCCAACAGACAAACTAATCATTCGCCCGAGACAAAACCAAAAAAGAAATAAACCAAAAAAAGCGGTTCATATCCAAATATATAAATTAAAATAATAATAATAAAAACATCTAAAAAGTATATAATTATATAAACAAAACGGAGGATAAAAATATATCATATATACACATATATAGATATACTGTTTTGGGGAGATACCTCTTCCTTTCACGACGATACTGCCCGCCATATTTGCTTCTATTTGCGCATAGCTCCGTTATTTCGGGAATCCAACTTGCAAACACCGCCTAATTGCCATTTTATTATATTATAATTATTTTTAATTATAAATATAACTGGGAAAGGGCTTAAATTATATTTTATAAAAATATCAACAACAATATAAACACTCAGCGATTCTCGAAAGCTTAATCAAACAAATCCAAATCCAATCCCCAGAAACTAAAAACTTTCGAGAACCACGGTTTTAAATTTTGATAGAAACAAAAATCTTCAACCGGAAACGGAAACCAAACAATTTTGATGTGCCATTTTGTTTTTGTTTTTTTTCTTTTCTTTCCCTGTAAAAAGAAAACTGCATAAAAAGTCCCAGGATACTGTCCCGAGTCGAAATCATCGGAAATGGTTGAGTGAGGAACCGAGCGAGCCCACCACCGAAATCCTCTCTCTTTCCTTAACGTAGAAACCTAAACCTAAACTACATAGTAGATGGAAACCTATTTCCGGAATCGATCGCCTGGAAAGTTAAAATTAGTATTATCGTCGCCGGGGGATGAACTTTTGTGCGAAACTATAAAAGGTAGTGGAGGTCGTGAGAGGAAACCGGAAATATTTTCTTCCTGTCTATCTTCTCATCTTCCTTCGTCTTCTTTTATCTCCATTCTTCTACGATTAGTCTCTTTCTTCTTTAATTCTCAATCTATTCCTTAATTTTATTATCTATTGTTTTAATTCCATCTTTCTTCTGTTCTATCTTCTTCAGACCAGATCATCTATTTTATTGGTTTCTAAGTCTATCTCTCCATTAAATACTTAACATCTACTTCGAGACAAAGATGGAAATCTCATTTTCTTTAGATTTTATCTCCATCTATCTTCTCTTCATTTAAGTTCCTCAAACTTCATTCTTCTCACATGAGCAGCCTTTTTCTATTTCCTTTTTCAATCTATTCAGATTTATTATATCATCTCTCCCTACTGTTCTATTTTGTTTAGAATAGAAAATACATCTACTCCTTGGTTTTCTGTTTAGAGTTTTCGGTTCTATACCACTTCTATTACTTTCTGGTTGTCTTAATTTAAGTCCTCAACATCTACTTTGAGAGAAGATGGAAACCTCATTTTAGGTTATCTTTCCTTTAAGTATTTTCTCTTCTTCCATCTATCTTTTATTGTTCTAGAAATTTACAAATCCTCTCCTCGATCTATCGGCTTATTCTTCCGACTTGTTTAGAGTAGAACATCTACTTCTATTCCTCTATCTTCTGAGATTTCATTCTTCCTTCGGTTCTATTACTTCTTAATTTAAATCTTTTGCATCTACTTTGAGAGGAAGACCTCGATTGTACTATTGTATCTTTTCGAGTATCTTTTGTTCTTTTTGTACTCATCTATCTTTCATTTTTATTTCATTCCTCAGGTTTAGTTTCTCCTTCTTTTCTAAATCAAACCGTTGAATTTATCATAAACTACTTCATTCCATCTATCAAAGATCTTTTTACTTCTTCAGAATAGAAGATCTTTTGTCATCTACTCGTAATTTCATTTCCGTTTTATTATCACAATTTTCTGGTGGTCTTGATTAAAATATTTTCAATCTACCTTGAGAGGAAAATCTTTTCCGTCTATTCTTTGTTTTTCATTTTCCTTCCATCTCTTAGTTTTCATTTGATTTCACATCCTCAACAATCAATCTTCTACCAAAATTCTCTATTTTCTCATCTACTATTAAACCTCCATCTTCCTAAACCTATTTCTTTCGTTCTATCTTCTTCAGAACAGAACACCTACTCCCTTCTTTTTGTTATCTTTTCCCTTCTTTCGCTAGATTTCACTTCATCTCCTAAAACTAGTTTCTTCCTCTCCATCTATTTCTCTCTTCATCTATCACTTTATATTCTCATCTATTGTTTCGTTCCTGACTTTCTGTTCCCATCTATTTTCTTCAGACCATCTACTTCTATCGCTTTGTCTTGTGTTTCTGTTTTCTGTTTGATTACCCCTTCCACATCCTGACTTTCTTTTATCAAAGCCTAGGTATCTACTCTCCGTTCTAAATACTAACGTGAGGACCAAATTCATTTCTGTTGGGGAACCTACGTCATTATCTGTAGTCCTGAATCTGTAGGTATGGGTGGGTATGAAGGGGCGGAAACAGATCCGAGCCCCAAACCCAAACTTCCCCAAATCGCAAACAAAATTATCCAAAAATTAGGTTACCCTCAAAACGGAATCACCCAACTATCGATCAGATAATTTCATAGATAAATAAATTATCCACACGTACATTCGGTAGGGAGCCTAAAAAGTAAGCAACCCAACCGAAATTAAGTCCAAAAAGGGGGTAGAAAACCCAAAGCGAACAAACAAATTGTTTGTCCAAACGATCGCAATGACCAACAAGAAAAAAATTTTCACGACATCAGGACCGAATCCAAGTTATACAACATATACTTCATCACCTAACCCGTTTTATTCCCTTCAAAACAACAACACCAATTCACATTCTCATTTCCTACCGACATTTTCCTATCATCCCTAGTCCAGTGTCCACTTATATAACATCATTCCCATGACATATACTTTCATAAATTTGTATAAACTTCTTCCAAAAAACAACAAAACACCAATTTACATACGACACATCAATGATAATAGTATAAATAAAAAAAGGAAAGAAGAAAGAAACCAAAAATAAAACACATTAAAACCCATTTGCATCTGTAAAAATAAATAAATTATAAAAAGTATAAGGAAACAAAAAAATTATACCAATCCGATAGATGCAGTTTCGATCATAACACAATGTAGAGCATGCTTGAAGAAAAGGATCGGGCGTTTGCCGATCACGACGACACTTGACCTAAGTCACATAAGCCAAAATAAATAAAAAGTATAAAAATAATATAAAAATAATTCCAGAGAGTATAGATATACACACATATATCATGACAAATTCGATGCAAATGGGGTTTCACATCCAAATACACCTAAAATACCTTTTGCCGTGTTCTCTTTTGAATTCTCCGGAGTATTTCGACCGGGTCCCGACGAGTTCGATTATTTCGGGAATGCTACTTGCGAATATGGCCTAGAATATAAAATTATATGTTCCTAAATTGAACTTTTATACAAACAACAAACAAACACATATACAAACAAAAACAAATTCACAAGTGTGGGTGCGTGTGTCATACAACAGTCGGTGAAACGAAAACACAAAAAAAATTTTTCTCTTCAACCTTTTACGACTCCCATCCTGCTTCTCCAACACTTATACTCTCCTCCTTCTCCTCCTCCTCCATCTTCTCTTCCACCGCCTTCTACTCCTCTCACTTTCATGTGGCTTTCCAATAAAACCGCACGACACACCGATCACTCTAACGCCTTATGGATGTTCATGTTGTTTTTATGTGTCCTTTGTGTTTATACGTTTAGTTCTTCTGACGGGGTCAAGGGAGGCGGGGGCGGAGGGTTGTATTAAACATTTCGGAATGGAAACCTAATCAGCAAATGTATCGATGGAAGTTCGAACCTGTCTTGTAAGCAATTACGTAAAAGGGTTTCGGATTAGTGCTTTTTGACAACCGCTAAAGTCCCAAGAGTCTTCGGAGAAATAATGTTCGAGAGCTTATGACGGGTCACGTGACTGAAATAAACATCTAAACACCTAAAAATGATACAGTTAATGGAGACGATTGCCTTTTGTGGTTTCGAACACGACAGCAATTCCTTAAAGCTCCCAAGAACAATTTTTATGGCTCTTAACCTTTGCACTCGAGAGGTGACTCCCACTCTCCATCATGGAGATATAAATCAAAACATATACTTTACCGACCAACCTAAGATTTTCGACAGTTATTCTAAATCGAATTTCCAATATCGTAATAATTTACAAGAATATTTTATATTTTATAAGAAATATACCCTGTTTTAGAACACATACTTTACTTATACTTGTACTGGTCAACCTATGACGCCTCTTGTCCATTGTTGAACACAATATTAAACAAATCAAAATTAGAAAGATTAAAGCTTGATTTTAAATTGACGATTGACTAAATCCTTTCTGTATAAATTGTGATAATTATATTATATATTTTGGGAAAACGGAAGAACTAAACTTGATTATTATCTATAAACTCGCGCAGTATATAAAAACATATATTACAAACTACAAACTTCGAAAGTCATTTCCATTGTATTTTCCAAAAGTTAGAAAAAATTGTATAGTCTACCCTCCAAGAAATAAACCCCGTTTCAAGACACATATTATACTCATATTAAAGCCAACATATCACGCATCTTGTAGTATAAAGAATATCCTACAAATCAAACTTACAAAGGCTAAAGTTTGATACTAAATTAACAGTTCGTAATTTCTTTTTGTATAACCTTACAATTGCAATATCTTTTAAGAAAATAAATTTGATTTGTATTAGTAGACTATCGTAGTATG